>ML250726.1:0-61414 GCA_005239495.1 Nicotiana undulata
TTAGCCTTACGTCGCCCTTCCAAAGCATCTCAGGAAGGCGCCGCGTAACAGTAATAATGTAATCATACAGTAATTTGTTTGACATTTTAGGCTTGCTTCAGAATTAACTTCAACTAGGAGCATTCATATTTTTCTTTTTGGTACGTTAGTATGAGCCGCTTTCATGCTCCATTTTGGGTCGTAGGGGTGGGCTTGCGGCTTTATTAATAACAAATTTAGTGATTTGAATTGATGTTCTTATGAAAAGATTTTAAAAACAAGCATTATTAAGTAAGAATAAATTTTTTTTAGTTGGTTAAAATTTATTTATTTTCGTAAGTCGGATAAGAGATGACAGTTTGCACTGCCGAATCTTCATAAACTGGTCCACGAAATGAAAAGAAAAAAATTGGAGTAAAGCTTAAGCGAGCACTGAAAGTCCTAAATTATTTTTCATGTGCAAAGAGCACTTGAAAAAGACTCAGCTTGGTGTCCCCCGTATTCATTCTTTCTCCTCTTTTATTTCAACTTACTTTTTTTTCCCCATAAGCATACATTCAAGTTTTTATCTCATTTAAGTTGTAATTTTTTATTTATTTACCACCTTTATGATTCCTTTCTACATATATATATAAAGGTCAATAGTAATAATTTAAACTGAAATACCTCCTAGCCATGCCGAAAGATATAGAAATCGATGAAAAGATGCATTAATATTTAATGCCATAAAAATTATAAAAAAAATTATTTTTCAAGGCTTAATTAAAGTTGTCTAGCTCAAAGAAGTTGAATTTGACTAACTACCTATTCAAAACATATATTTGCAATGAAAATATTTTCTTATTTGTAAAAACAAGTAATAAACTATCATAACAAGAAGAATTGCATGAAGTTATTCTTAAATGTCTTTTTGATGCAATATTTTTTCAAAATGTTTTCTCTGAATTACAACATGAATTTAATTTTGGTTACGTATGTATGATAATTGATAAACATGACATTACGATTTAGAGAAAATTTATATTGAATGCCACAAATATAAAATGAGGATTACAACTGAAAATCAATATTTATGAATTGATATTTTTTATTTTCTTATTTTATAACTCAAGCACATTATTATTTATGTGTTTCTTTAAAATTTTATACTTATTAGTATAAGATACACTCGCAATGTGCGTACTCTAAGAGGTCGTTCGGTAGGAGGTATTAAAAAATAATAATGCAAGTATTAGCTCTATGCATTACTAATACCTTGTTTGGTACATTTTTTCAACATGTGTTTAACTAATACAAGTGACAAGGTGGATTGCTCTGATGGTAAGCACCCCCCCCCCCCACTTCCAACCAAGAGGTTGTGAGTTCGAGTCACCCCAAGAACAAGGTGGGGAGTTCTTGGAGGGAAGGATGCCGAGAGTCTATTGGAAACAGCCTCTGGTTGTTGTTGTTGTTGTTTATTAGTTATACATCATACTTGGCATTATCCTATGCATAAGTAATGCATAGAAAACCATGGCATTAGTAATACCAAGACTTAATGCAACCATTAGCATGGTTAAAGACAAAATTGTCTTTAAAGTCCCTTAAAGGTAGAGAATATGGAGGGCATTTTTGTAAACAACTATTTTTCTTAAAATTTATGCAATGCATTATAATTTTAATACACCACACGAAAGAGTAGATAAGAAATAATATTTGCATAACTAATATTAACTCCGTATTTCCCTACCAAACGACCCTTAAGACTAGTAATCTAGTATAGTAGTAATAAGTTTTGGGGTGAAACAAAAGTAAATATAATAAGTTTTAGGTAGAAGAATAACAATAAATCAGTTGATTAGGATATTTTTGACAAAAACATCGTGCTTATTCCAACAGCGAATAAACCCAAAAGTATCTGGCTTGGTTGGTTTAAGTACTTTCTAAAAAATTGCCTTAGTTGCTTTGATGTTAAATCAAACCAAACACCTTTGACTTGAACAGATTATTTTAAATGTGTGTCAAAATTTCAGTATTTCACAATTTAAACATGAAGAAAGTAAAGTGTGAAGATGCAAGCATCATTTGACTACTTAAAAGACTTTTCTTCTGATGGCCAATTTGGCGACTCGACGACCAAACCTGTAGGCTAGGCTGTAGCTAATAATTTAGCATCTCTTTATCCAAAAATGGAAGATTTCCAAATTTGGATGTTACAAGAGAAGTAAAATATACTCCAGCATTTGGCTTTCAAAGAATGAAGGCAGCTTTTAAACTCCTCTTCCTCCTCTGCTTATTTTCTACTATTTATCAAATTTTAGGTGCTACAGATACTATAACAACAACTCAATCTCTCAAAGATGGGGAACTCAATATAAGTTCATCAGATGGAAGTTTTGAAATGGGGTTCTTCAGTCCAGGTAATTCTAAGTTTCGGTATTTCGGTATTTGGTATAAGAATATTTCTGTCACTACAGTTGTGTGGGTTGCCAACAGAGAAGCTCCATTAACAAATACATCAGGTACAGTAAAAGTTATTAAGCCAGGAGTAATTGTAATAGTTAATGAGACTAACCACATCATATGGTCAACAAATACCTCAAGATCTGTGCAAAATCCCATTGCAAAGTTGCTTAATTCTGGAAATCTTGTTGTTAAAGAAGCTGATGTTGATGATGATAATGTTGCAAGTTTTCTTTGGCAGAGTTTTGATTATCCTACTGATACCCTTTTACCCGGTATGAAAATCGGGTTTAATTTCGTAACTGGTAAAGAAGTGTACTTGTCATCTTGGAAAAATGAGGAGGATCCTGCTCCGGGTGATTATACATATCATTGTGATCCTTCTGGTTATCCACAGAACATTTTGAAGAAAGGGTCAAATGTTATTTACAGGTCTGGACCATGGAATGGATTAAGGTTTAGTGGGGCAACAAACTCAAGAGAAAGTCAATTTTATACATTTGGTGTGTTTTCAACTAAGACAGAGGTGTATTTTAGTTATCACCTTTTAGCTTCTGTTGTTACAAGGTTTATATTGAATCAGAATGGTGCAGTACAACGTTGGACTTGGGGTGATAGGAATAAGGGTTGGGCACTTTACCTTTCACTACCAACAGATAATTGTGATACTTATAGGTTATGTGGTGGATATGGTAGTTGTAACAGTCTGAATTCTCCGGTATGTGGATGTTTAGATAAGTTTGTGCCTAGAATTCCTGAAGATTGGAAGAATGCGGATTGGTCAAGTGGTTGTGTTAGGAGGACTGAAATGAATTGCCTCGAGGGAGATGTGTTTTTGAAGTATACGAAACTCAAATTACCAGACACGCGGAATTCGTGGTTCAATGCGAGTATGAACCTTGAAGAATGCAAGAGAATTTGCTTGAAGAATTGTTCTTGTATGGCTTACTCGAATCTTGACATACGTAATGGAGGAAGTGGCTGCTTACTATGGTTTGAAGATCTGCTTGACATTCGACAGCTAGCCAATGAAGGGCAAGATATCTACATTAGAATGGCTGCTTCTGAATTACGTAAGTTTATTGCTGAAAATAATAGTTTGTTATCGATTTCTTAAGGATAGTAAAATGTATGAGTTGGAAGGAGAGCCTTGGCGTAACTGGTAAAGTTGCTGCCATGTGACCAGGAGGTCACAGGTTCGAGCCATGGAAGCAACCTCTTGCAAAAATGCAAGATAAGGCTGCGTACAATAGACCCTTGAGGTCCGGTCCTTCCCCAGACTCCACACATAGTGGGAGCTTAGTGCACCAGCCTGCCTTTTCAGTAAAATGTATGAGTTGCAGGGGACCTGGATAAAAGCATATCTGAATTTACATTCTGAACAGTGCCAATGATTATAAACATGTTGTACTTTTAATTAACAGAACATAAGACCATGAACTTTAGTCACTGGTACAAGAAAACATGATTTAGAGTGAATGTAATGCTGAACCTCTAAGCATCATGTCTAGACAAGTTTAAGAGCTTTATACTTGGGAAAAAGCGCGTTGACAGTATTAGACTTGCACTGTTTTTAAAGGTTGCAGTAACCATTGTTTAAAATCTGTTGTCACATTTTTGCAGTTCCAAACTAATAGCATCTTGCAAAACCTTGATAACTCCATAATGTAATCACTTCTTACCAGCTGACGGAGAAAGTCGAACTGATTAACCTATACTTGGATTGAATACTTGCAGCTAGTCAGGATAAATCAAATGGACACAAAGGAAAACTTCTTGCCTGGATTATCCCATTATCAGCTGGTGTGGTTCTGATATTCCTAAGCCTAGTGATCTTCCACAGAAGAAGAAAGCGAGCTTCAGAGAAAAAGAAAGGTAACCTCAGCGGGTCATTTTGTTTGGAATTTGAAATAGTAGAGGAATTCAAATTTAATTAGAAGTAAAATGAAATATAGTAGAGGGATTCAAAATCAATTAAAAGTGAAATGAAATATCCTCCTTGTCTAGTATTTGCAAAACTGAATTCGGTACATTGGTCTTTGACAGGATTTTGGGGGTGCAATGGCAATTACAAGATGGATTACCACAATGGAAACCAAAGTGAAGAATTTGAGTTGCCACTGTTTGACTTATCTACGATAGCCAAATCTACGAACAACTTTTCAGAGGAGAGCAAAATTGGAGAGGGTGGGTATGGACCTGTTTACAAGGTAACAACCATTTATAGCTTGCAGTTTTGTACATGATATAAGCAATTAACGGCCGACGTAATAGAGCATAGCAAGAATCTGGAAGACTGACTGTAACTTCAGATTTGTTCGATATAAGGTGACTGAAAATAAAAGGTTTGTTCTAACAAATGGGTCATTTGGAGAGCAAAGAGAGGATTTATGCTAATTCATCAATAAATGGAGGACAGGGGGTTTAGTGGAAGATCTTTTGATTCATGTACTTCAAAATATCCAAAATGTTTCAGAGTCAGTCCAAAAGTTTCTGAAAACGTGTCTTCTAATATGTTCTGATTAATATCTAAAAGGAATGGCTTAACAACTTCATGGTTTTGGAGGATATAATTTGCTTAGTCCGCCCAAATTTAACCTAATTTGGTAAGAGAAATATAGTGCAATTAAGATGTGTTGGAGGAGTTTTATGAACAACAGCTGAACTTGAATGGATTTATTATGATTGCTCAATTCTTCAAATTTGGTGCTTCTACCTTTAACTTGGAAGCATACAACAGTCTTGCATGATTTTCACTTTCATGTTAGGTATTGAAAAAGTTTAACGTGCAGAGATTTGATGTTTAGGGCGTGCTTGAACAAGGACAGGAAATAGCTGTGAAGCGGCTATCTAAGACTTCCACACAAGGACAAGACGAGTTCAAGAATGAAGTGATGTTTATTGTGAAACTTCAGCATAGAAATCTGGTGAAGATTCTTGGATGCTGCATTGAAGGAGAAGAAAAAATGTTGATCTATGAGTACATGCCAAATGGAAGTCTTGATTCTTTTATATTCGGTAAGGATTTCTAAGACCAATATTGTGCGTAATATTTGCACTTCAGTTAAACGATGCCCTATATGAGTACCTAAACGATCTTCTTCCCCTTTAATCCACATCTAGCAGGCAAAATAGTGTAAGAGAACTGGGAACTTAGATTTATATGAGCCGAAGGCCCAAATTATGTTTTTCTATTTACCAATAACGGAAGAGTTTGATGTTTTAATGCCACTCTCATTTTTACCTGATTGGTGTGTATTAGTGATCCAATTGTGAAACTTTTGGCAGATGACACAGGAAGCAGGGTATTAGACTGGCCTAAGCGCTTTCACATCATCAACGGGATAGCACGGGGGCTTATGTATCTGCATCAAGATTCTCAGTTGAGGATCATTCACAGGGACCTGAAAGCTAACAATATTTTACTAGACAATGACATGAATCCAAAGATATCAGACTTTGGCATAGCAAGAAGTTGTGAAGACGATAAGTTTGGAGCCAAGACACACCGAGTAGTTGGAACATAGTAAGAATCTCAACATGATTTTTTACTGAGTAGTTGAAAACTGGAATAGAAGAACCTTGAGATTAGCATAGTATGTTTTCCTGTATCGATAATGCTATTTCTGAATATATTTTATGCAGTGGCTACCTCTCACCGGAGTATGCTGTGCATGGGGTCTACTCAGTAAAGTCAGATGTATTTAGCTATGGTGTCTTAGTGCTGGAAATTGTGAGTGGGAAAGGGAATAGAAGATTCTCTCATCCGGACCATAACCTTAACCTCCTTGGACACGTAAGGGTTGCATTTTTTGTTGTCCATCAATAAATAGCTCGCAAAGCTAGTCATACTAACGCGATTTTAAATTCTACAGGCTTGGAAACTTTATAAAGAAGGTAGATCAATGGAATTACTTGGGGATTTCCCAATAGATGTTTGTTCTACACCTGAAGTAATACGATCAATCCATGTTGGTCTATTATGTGTCCAACACTGTCCAGAAGATCGTCCAAGTATGTCTTCTGTGGCGATGATGTTAAACAATGAAGGTGAACTGCCACCGGCTAAACAACCAGGTTTCTTCGTAGAAACAAAAGCACCAGATAATGAATTCTCTTCTAGTCAATATGGACATAGTACAGGAAATGAGATAACCATCACAGTATTAGATGCCAGATAGAAAATACCAGTTAATTGTTCAATGCAACAAGCAATTCTTTACACCCTTAATTCTTTGGTTCTTTTTAGCAATGTGGCTAACCTTGGATAGTGAATATTTCCACTTACAGCTGCTCAAGAAGAGTGCAGTTGTCTTACAACTTGGTGCAAAATGTGTTATACAAGTGTATATATATCTCCTGAGCATTCTGTAATTTGTTGGAAGAAAAAGAACTTTACCACAAAATTGTTGGGATTGATGGTGCATGCAGAAACTAGCAATACAAAGCTTGGTGGACGTTAAATCATGACGACAAAAGAAAAATATACTAAACTAAGCATAATAGTTTATAATGGTTTGGTCAATTGACCTACATATGATAAAACTAATATAAAAGAAGAAAAATTATCGAGAGAAAAATCTCCCCCTAAGCAAAACTCTTTATCAATGGAAGCTCTGAAAAACAACCAATTTCAACCACTTTTAACCAATACCCATTTTTATCCATACCGATTTTTAACCAAATTTTTAACAATGGCAAGCAGCGGTCTCTCTTTGAATACCCCCAAACTTTCACTGGTGAAAACTATCATATTTGGTTAGTGAAGATGATATCTTATCTTGAAGCTTATGATCTATGAAAGATTGTAATGGAAGACAGACTTATACAACCACTTCCTGCAAATCCTACCCTTGCCCAAATCAAAGCTCATTCAGATGAGAAAACCAAAAAATACAAAGTCAAAACTATAATTCAAAATTCAGTTGCAGATTCAATCTTCTCTAAAATCATTGCATGTGAGACAACAAAATAAGCTTGGGAATTACTCAAACAGGAGTATCAAGGAAGTGAACGAGGCAGACAAAATCAGATTTTAAATTTGAAAAGAGATTTTGAATCTCTTAGAATGTAAGATGATGAGACCATCGCTAAGTATTCTGACCGAATTTCTTTAATTGTCAATAAAATCAGGTTATTTGGCGAGGATTTCAAAGATGGCAGGATAGTTGAAAAAATTCTTGTGACAATTCCCTAGAGATTTGAATCCAAAATTTCCTCTCTGGAAGAGTCTAAAGATCTCTCTACCATCTCTGTTGCAGAATTAATAAGTGCTCTTCAAGCACAAGAGCAAAGAAGGGCCTTCAGACAATACAAGTTATTGAGGGTATTTTTTATGCGAAACACCAAAAAGAAAAAGTCGATTATCCTTATTGCAAATATTGCAAAAAGAAAACACACTTAGAAAATTTTTGTTGGTGGAAACCTGATCCATTATGTGGAAATTGCAAACAAAAAGGTCATGTAACAAAAGTGTGCAAGTTCAAAGATGCTCATGCACAAGCACTAATAGCAGAAGAAGGAATTGTGGATGACCTTATTTAGACTGCAACAACAGAAGCAAAGAGAAGTGTTGGATTTTGCATCTGTTACTGCTACTGTTTTCTAGAATAATTAGTTGTTTAGTTTTAGGAGGAGTCTGCTAAAAGATTCAGAATTTTAATTATAGTAAGAGTTTAGTAATCTAGTTTTAGGAGAAGTCGTACTACTTTATTTATTTGGTTATTTAAAGTCCTATGATTGAAAATTTGTCTCTAAAATTTCATTAATCATAGGGCTTTAAATAGCCAAATATATAAAGTTGTAGACTCCTCCTAAAACTAGATTACTAAACTCTTACTATAATTAAAATAAGTAGAGATCCTTAATTTATAGATGTGCAAAACATGTCTTCCAAAAAAAGGATAAGACATATTAAGGAGATTTAATTCTTTTAGGAGTCTTTTTCTATTCCTTCAAGAAAGAGAGTCTTAATAGATTAGAAATTCAGGGCAAAATCCTAACAATCTCCCCTTGACCTTAATTTTCTTGACAAAGTTAATTTACCTTCTTCACATAATCTTGATCTAAACACGCATTGAATCTGTCTTCAACCTCGTTCAACCATGGACTCTAAACCATTTTTTGTAATCATATTTTTCAACCTTGTTGCTGCTCGCATATTTTCTAAAAATCCATAACAAAAATGACTAGTAATCTTGGCTTTTGTGAGGCCATGAGCCAAGTAGCATCAACGGTAGTTCAAAATTTGAGTATTGGAGAAGGAAGCTGGAAGTTAAAGGATCTTACTTTAAGTTGTACACTCCAGTGAATGTGTTTTGGACAGCTGAACTGTGTGATTCAACATAGTGGTGTCTACAAAGTACAAGAAAAGAAATCATAACTTTATACAATTTCCCCCCGTATTGATTCCGTTGTTTCCTTGTCGTAACGTAGTTCATCTTACAAGTAGAAAGAATGTCTTCTGCCTTCGATTGATGCATTTCCAATTGCTGATCGTGCATTTTGGATGAGTAATGAAGTCACTATTTAGAGATTGACTCATGCATCATATTGAATATAACAGTGTGAGTTTTGCTGAATAAAAGGCAGTCAACACTCAACATATTATTAATTATAGATCAATAACCCACAAATCAAAATATAATAAAAATACTGAGAATATGGTATGTTATATTATAATATGAGTATTACACATCTAATCTTCAGGCATGGCCCCTAACAGATCCAGAATAGAGAAGTCCCGCTTATAAATTAGACTAGTCTCGAAATGTCTACTTCTTTGATGAAAAATAAAGAAGATGATTCTGGAATGAGTTTTGACTTAGTGATTTGAATACATGAAAAAGAAATGAAAGAGATATAAAGTTGAAAAGGAAATGACAAATAAATACACAATGGGGCCTAGTGAAGTAACGGGAATAACTTTTTGAAAGTGTTTTAAGTTCGTGCTAGAGCCTCTAGTTCAATACAAATCGCAAAGACTAGTTTATTACAAGTACTCTCAATTAATTCCTTCATCCTCTCATAATTTTCCTATCTATTTGGAAGTACTTTGTTTGTACAAGTGTGTCAGGCCTGGAAAACCCCTCACTCTTGTTAACTATGTAACTTTATGTTCCAGTTAAGATTTTAAGATTTTCCTATTTACTTTATTATGTTTTTGTTAAGTTGTTCCATTATGTATCTATATATTTGTGAAAAATCTGAACATGATCACTCTAAGTACCTACGATGGTTCTTAGAGAAAATAGTTGCAAGTGTAACCCATTGTATTAAAGGATATTTGTTCGACTGTGGCCGATGTAAGGTTAAAGAATCAAGTGTTAGTTAGGTTGAAAAGAAAAAGTGTAACGAGTGAATGGTACATAAAAAATAATGTATGAGTAATATATGTGAATCATAGAAGAAGGCATAGTTTAAATCGGCTAAATATACACTGAAAAAGTTAAAAACATAAACAAGAGAGGAAGTACCGAGCAAGATTTATAATATATTAAATACTCTCTTAAAATTACTTTAGATTTATGCCAATTAAAAGTTTTGACAATAATTTATAAATATTTGCTCGAAATTTTGAAGAATTTAAATAAAATACATGTGTACGGTTAAAATCGACCACGCCCGATTTTATGGGCTCGAGGGTCTGCCTCGAGATTAAGTTCGAATCGCAGCAAGCTTGAGCTCGAGGAACACGGAGACTGAAGGATCGGGCTAAATCGACACTGAAGTAACGGAATAACGAGATATCCGCAATCGATAACTAATCTCGGCGGGAATCTCGGAATTGACAGAACCATTAATGGTTATTGATATCATTCATGTATTTTGCTTCCGAAATTAGAGTTATACCTTATTTAGGATTCCTCTACTATATAAAGAGGAACCCTGTTCATTTGTAGGGACACATGAATCACTTACGCAATTACTAAGAAATAATAAACACTCTTATCTTTTACTCGCTTACAATTCTCTACTATTCTTATTGTTCTTGTTGTTCTTAACGCTTGGTCTCTAGCCTATTCTAAACTGAGGTCGATAACTTGCAAACGACACTGGTTTTTATCCATCTCAATCATTTAATTCCTTTATTTATTTAGCTATTTATTAATTGGCATTGAATTAGATCACATATCCTTATAACCACATTACAACTTTAATTGTTACTCGTATTTCGAGGTAAACAGTTTGGCGCCCATCGTGGGGCTAAGGATAATAGTGATTGTTCAGTGATAATTCTGGTACAATACACTATTTTACACTTGTTTCTTGTCAAGAATTTTGTTTTCAGGTTAAATCATATCAAACTCACAAAACACAGCTACACATGGCGACAACAGTCTCGAACTTCACAGAGAAAACGAGAATATTATCGCTCTAGGAATCGAGGTGCCACAGGCGGACCTCGGAGGAGCACCGTCCGTCAACCCGGTCGATGTCAGTTCGCATGTTGCTTTGAATGCGGATTTAGGTGGGGACCCCGATGGAAGCGTACGCAGAGAGGGTCGAACTGATGGTCGAGGTACTCAGGGCAGAGGAGACGAAGGTGTCAGCCTCTATTTGAAATGCTGCAAGCCTAACAAAACGCCATTGCTCAGTTGCAAAACCAACAATGGCCGAGCCAGTGCCTGAAAGATCGGGTGATAATACTTCGACAACCGAACCTGCTATAATGAGGATGCTCGAGGAGCTTACCAAGAGAATAGAGTCGGGAGAAAAGAAAATTGAGGCCAACGACAAGAAGGTGGAAACTTATAACTATCGAGTTGATCAGATACCGGGGGCACCACCAATCTTAAAGGGAATGAACTCCAAGAAGTTTTTGCAAAAACCATTCCCTCCGAGTGCGGCTCCGAAGCTCATCCCAAAGAAGTTCCGTATGCCCGATATACCTAAATACAACGGAACCTCAGACCCCAATGAGCACGTCACTTCTTATACGTGCGCCATAAAAGGTAATGATTTGGAGGATGACGAAATCGAGTCTGTACTTCTAAAGAAATTCGGGGAGACCCTATCGAAGGGAGCTATGATTTGGTATCACAACTTGCCTCCGAACTCTACTGATTCGTGTGCCATGTTGGCGGATTCGTTTGTTAAGGCACATGCTGGGGCCATAAAGGCCGCAACAAGAAAATCAGATCTCTTCAAAGTGAAGCAGAGGGATAACGAGATGCTAAGAGAATTCGTGTCTTGATTCCAAATGGAACATATAGAATTACCACAAGTTACTGACGATTGGGTTGTTCAAGCTTTCAACCAAGGATGAACTGAGCGGAGTTCGATTGCATCACGCCAGCTGAAGTAGAATTTAATAGAGTACCCGCCTATGACTTGGGCAGATGTTCACAATTGATATCGGTCGAAGATTATGGTCGAAGACGACCAACTGGGATCCCCCTCAAGTTCAGTACATCCAAACCGGTCGACAGGTAAAAACCAGAGAGATGTTGATAGAGAATTAAGGCCGAATAAAGATCGGTATCAGCCATATGTTTCAGATCGAAGGAACAATGGTGACGCAATTCTGCCAGAAACGATCGAAGGGGTGACCGAGGGCAGAACTCTCGGGGACTCATGAGTAAAACTGGCTTCGATAAATATGCGGATCCCACAGAAGCTCCTCAGTTATCGGAGTATAATTTCAGTGTCGATGCATCGGGGATTGAATCGGCCATCGGAAGGATCAAAGACACTAGGTGGCCAGACCTATATAAACTGATCCTTCTCAAAGAAACCCAAACCTAATGTGCAAGTATCATGGCACGCATGGCCATAGGACTGAATACTGCAAACAACTGAGGGAGGAAGTAGCTCGATTATTCAACGAAGGCCATCTTCGAGAGTTCCTCAGTGATCGAGCCAAAAATCACTTCAGGGAAAGAGACACCAACAGAAAGAACGAACAAGAAGAACCTCAGCATGTTATTCACATGATCGTCGATGGGGTCGACGCCCCACAAGGACCTATATTCAAACGTTCCAAAGTATCGATCACAAGAAAAAAACAGACTCGAGACTATGTGACCGAAGGCACCCTCTCATTCAACGACAAAGAAGCAGAAGGCATCTCTCAGTCGCACAATGACGCCCTGGTAATTTCTATTTTGCTTAATAAAGTTCAAGTTAAACGTGTTCTCGTAGATCCAGGTAGCTCGGCGAACATAATCAGATCGAGGGTCGTAGAGAAGCTCGGCTTGCTAGACCAGATTGTACCAGCATCTCGAGTCCGAAACAACTTCAACATGGCTAGTGAAACAACGAAGGGGGAGATAATCCTACCAGTGAACGTGGTCGGGACCATCCAAGACACAAAATTTCATGTCATCGAAGACGACATGAGATACAATGCACTGCTCGGAAGGCCCTGGATCCACAACATAAGGATAGTACCATCGACCCTTCACCAAATGATAAAGTTCCTAATAGTGGATGGTGTGAAAACAGTCTATGGGGAACAACATGCTGCGAAGGAAATATTTGCAGTCGATGAGGTGACACCGATATCAGCACCTTCGACCTCAGAAAAGTCTAGCACGAAAGATAAGCAAACAGCCAAATAGCAATCATCGTCCCCAGCCTCCGAATAGGATAAACAGGTAATCGAAGAAGAAGAAGAGAATTTTCTCACTCCTAGAACTTTCATCGTCCCCGAAGAATCTGATGCAACCAAGTCAACGGTCTAGGAGCTGGAACAGGTGATACTGATCGAGTATCTACCCGAACGAAAGGTATATCTCGGAACGGGGTTGACCCCCGAGCTCAAGAAAAACCTCATTCAATTTCTTATTGATAACATGGATTGCTTTGCATGGTCCCATTTAGACATGCCATGAATCCCACCCGAGATAATGACTCACCGGCTGAGCCTGGATCCCAAGTTCAGACCGGTAAAACAAAAGAGAAGGCCTCAATCCGAGGTAAAGAACGCCTTCATAAAGGAGGAGGTAACCAAAAATAGGACCCATTCGAGAAGTAAAGTATCCTGAATGGTTAGCTAATGTAGTCGTAGTCCCTAAAAAGGGGAACAAACTTAGAATGTGTGTAGACTATAAGGACTTGAACAAAGCATGTCCGAAAGACTCTTTTCCACTGCCTAACATCGATCGCATGATCGATGCCACGGTCGGCCATGAGATCCTTACCTTTCTCGACGCCTATTCTGGGTACAATCAAATCCAGATAGACCCAATAGACCAGGGAAAAACTTCTTTTATCACTAAGTATGGAACTTATTGTTACAATGTAATGCCCTTCGGGCTAAAAAACACGGGAGCTACATATCAACGCCTAGTTAACAAGATGTTCGAAGAACAGATAGGTAAATCAATGGAAGTTTACATTGACGATATGTTAGTTAAGTCCTTGTGCGCAGAGGACCATTTTGACTCATTTGCCGAAAACGTTCGAAATCTTGAGGAAGTACAACATGAAACTTAACCCTGAAAATGTGCTTTCGGGGTCGGCTCGGGCAAATTCTTCGGCTTCATGGTATCAAATTGGGGAACCGAGATCAACCCCGATAAGATCAAGACCATCAGGACATCACCATCGTGGACAGTGTGAAAGCTGTTTAGAGGTTAACTAGACAGATAGTTTCCCAGAGCCGATTCATTGTGAGATCATCATATCGAAGCCACAAGTTATTTTCCTCACTCAAAAATAGAAATAATTTTACATGGACCTCGAAATGTCAGCAAGCATTGGAGGAATTGAAACGATACCTATCGAGCCCACCTTTACTCCACACTCCAAAGGCAGATGAGAAGATGTACCTATACTTGGCAGTGTTCGAGAAAGTGGTAAGTGGTGTATTATTTCGAGAGGAACAAGGTACATAGTTTCCAGTTTATTACGTGAGTCGAACCTTAGGATATGCCTAAACTAGGTATCCACACTTAGAAAAATGGGCACTTGCATTAATAAGCGCATCTAGAAAATTAAAGTCATATTTTCTGTGTCATCCCATATGTCTGATCACCATTTATACACTCCAAAATGTTTTACACAATCCCGAGTTATCAGGTCGATTGGCCAAATGGGCCATCGAACTTGGCGGGTATGATATCGAATATCAACCCCGAACAACCATCAAGTCTCAAATATTATAAGACTTCGTGGCAGGCTTTTCGCCAACCCTCGTACCTGAAGTGGAAAGGAACCTTTGCTGAAATTAGATACATCATCGGGGGTATGGACCCTCTTCATAGACGGTGCCTCGAATGTGAAAGGGTCTGGGCTCGGTATTATTTTGAAACCGCCTACGGGCAATGTTATTATACAATTAATTAAAACTGCCAAAAGCTTGGGAGAGGAAGTCATCGAAGCTAAATGTGACTCCCTAGTGGTAGTTAACCAGGTAAACGGAACCTTCGAAGTTCGAGAGGACAGGATGCAGAGGTACTTAGACAAATTGCAGGTGAGCCTGCACCGCTTCAAAGAGTGGACTCTACAGCATGTTCCTCGAGAAAAAAATATCGAGGCCGATGCACTTGCCAATTTAGGGTCATCGGTCGACGAAGATGAGATCAGCTCAGGGACTGTCGTCCAACTCTCGAGATCTGTAATCGAGGAAGGGCATGTTGAAATTAACTCGACAAGGTTAACCTGGGAATGGAGAAACAAATACATTGAATACTTGAGGAACGTGAAGTTGCCATCGGATCCCAAAGAATCGAGGGCCTTGCGAACTAAAGCCGCTCGATTTACATTAGACGAAGATGGATCATTATACAAGAGAACATTCGATGGTCCATTGGCGGTATGCTTGGGACTGGGAGATACTGACTATGTTCTGCGAGAAATCCATGAAGGCACTTGTGGAAACCATTCCGGCCCCGAGTCACTAGTTCGAAAGGTCATCAGAGTAGGATACTATCGGGATAGCATGGAAAAAGACTCTAAGGAGTTCGTTCGAAGATGTGACAAATGTCAAAGGTTCGCACCGATGATCCACCAGCCCGGAGAACAACTTCATTGGGTCCTATCCCCATGGCCATTCATGAAATGGGGAATGGACCTCGTCGGTCCTCTGCCATTGGCCCCAGGTAAAGCTAAGTTAATATTATTTATGACTGACTATTTCTCTAAATGGGTTGAGCACATGCCTTCGAAAGTGTAACGACCCGACCGGTCGTTCCATAGAATCTGCATTATATTTAATGTTTTTTCCTTGTCATAGATTGGTTATACTGTTTATGATGTGTTAGAGTCGGTTGTCTCAGGTTCAGAATGGTTGTAGTGAGAATTGAGACACTTAGTCTCTAAAAATAGCTTTATAGTTGGAAAAGTCAACTAGGAGTTGACTTATTGATAAACGACCTCGGAATATGGATTCTATAGCTCTGATAGCTTAGTTAGGTGATTTGGGACTTAGGAGTGTGTTCAGAATATTGTTTTGATGTCCAATGTAGAATTAGGCTTGAATTGGCAAAAGTTAATTGTTGGTGATTTCCGGTCGGCAGTGGAAAATAGGCTATCAAAGTCGGAATGGAATTCCGGAAGATGGAACAGGTTCTTAACGTCATTTTGGATATGTGTGCAAAATTTCAGGTCAATCGGATGTGTTTTGGTTGGTTTCGGCATCGTTGGCGGAATTTAGAAATTTCAAAGTTCATAGGCTTGAATTTGATGTAATTTTGGTGTTTTGATGTTATTTTGGGTGTTCCGAGAGTGCAACTAAGTTTGAATGATCATTTATGATGTGTTGGTATATTTGGTTGGAGTCCCTAGGGGTTCGGGATTTATTTCGGATGGTTAACGGGAAGTTTGGAGTTGAAAAGTTGCAACAACAGCTGTTGGTGTGCTGTTGTTGTGATTTCCGCACCTGCGGACGTTTGACCGCAGGTGCGAGCCGCAAGAGCGGCCAAGAAGGTCGCAGGTGCGGTGAGTCCATGAGGAGGAAAAACCGCAGAAGCGGATGTTGGGGCGCATCTGTGGGACCGCAGGTGCGATACCTGGGCCGCAGATGCGAGATTTGACTGTTTAATGAAAAGTCGCAGGTGCGGTCGCCTTAGGCGCAGGTGCGGACTGCAGGTGCGAGAATAAGGCCGCAGGTGCAAAAATCTTGGGTAGAAAAGCATAAAAAGGGGACTTAACGATTTTTAGCCCTCTTTTCACCATTGTTGTGCGGGTTCCGAGCTTTTGAGGGTTTTTGAAGGGGAAACCGTTTGTGCATCATTGAGGTAAGGTTTTTGGACTTATTAACTCGATTATATGTGATTAAGGACCAAATTAATAGAGTTTAATTGGGGAAAATCAGTGGAAAAAGGGGAAACTAGGGCTTGAGATTATGAAACCTTTTTGGGGTGATTTGAGGGGTCATTGGACTCCGATTTCAAAGTTCTTTATATGTACAGACTCGTGAGATGATGAGGATAGTTTTGGTATAAAGTTTGTCGAGTTCTGAGACGCGGGCACGGGGGTCGTGTTTTGGCTAATTTCGGGTTTTATGCTTAAAATTGATATCTTTCGATTGAGTTTCATCCCCTTAGCATAATTTGATGTGAAAAATATGAACTTGATAGATTTGGAGCACTCGGAAGTTGATTCGAGAGGCAAGCATGTTGCGGAGTAGCTTTTCGGGCTAGTTGAGGTAAGTAATATCTTTAAATCCTGTCCTGAGGGTATGAAACCCCGGACTTTACATCCTTTCACGGTTTTGTAGTGACACACACACTGGATGACGAGTGTGGGGCATGCACGAATTGGATATTTGGTAATCTGTTCCTTTTTAGGCAACTATTGAGTTGCGAAACTGGTTTTAAAGTATATGATTTATAGTATTACTGTGTTTTGATATACTTGGGATGTAAGCCATGTTTGGGGCCTAGTGCCGATCTGTCTTAACCCCTTGGGGGCTATTTTTCTTATATTCTCACTATTTTGATCATGATTTTACACTAAGTCCTTCTTGTTAAATCGTTGACACTCAGATTTGTTGAAAATGTTATTTCTTGAAATGAAAAACTATTTTGAATCGAGAATCCCATTTATTTATGGCCCAAGTGGCATGTTGAGAGTGTCTGACTAAGTGAGGCCAAGAGCCAATATTGTGAGGATATTTATGATATGAGAGAGGTCGAGAGCCTGAGTGATTGATGCCATGATTTGGCTGTTTATAGCGCTTGGGCTGTAGGAGCCCTTCCGGAGTCTGTACACACCCCTAGTGAGCGCATGTACCTACTGAGTGCGAGTGCCGAGTGCCGAGTGACGAGTGATTGGGAGGTATGAGTGACTGTGAGGTGCTGAGTGACTGTTACTGAGTGATGGTGAGGTGCTGAGTGACTGATTATGAGAGATAATTTGGCCCCAGGGGCAGTTCATAATGATATTTTGCTGAGCTTTTTATTATGATTCACTTCATTTTTCATACTAAGACTTTTGGGAATTTTACTGAGAAACGTTGGAAAATATACTTGTTTCAAAGGATTTTACAGAAATTGGTTTTAAAACATATGTATTAGATGTATACTTTATATTGACTCGGTATTTTACTATTTGGTGGATTGGTGTTTTGTGATGTGTGTTTCTTATCTTCAGACTTGATTTATTTTCATTACTACTGAGTTGGCGTACTCATCATTACTACCTGCACCTCTGTGTGCAGATCCAGGTACTGGTTCTGGGCAGTAGCCATATGAGTTCGTTCATCGTCAGCATTCGGGATTTTGAGGTAGCTGTCCAGCGTCTACAACTTCTCCATTTCCTTCCTTTAGTATATAGTATTTTGTTCTGAGACAGTGTATTATGACATTAGCAGTATTGTCCTCATTCTTAGATGCTCGTGATCAGTTGACTCCAATTCTGGGGGATTTGTTTAGACTGTCAGATTATATTACGCTTGCTTAAAGGCTTAGAGAAATTTTTATACTTGCTATGAAATATTATTAATGATTTTGAGAAATTTTATTAAAAGAATTGGGTAGTTATCTGATGGTTGGATATCCTAGTTGCACGATAGGCGCCATCGCGACCTGTTAGGATTTAGGGTCGTGACAGAAAAAGTTAGGGAGAAGGAAGTGATCGATTTCATATGGGATCACATCGTATGCCGATTCGGGATACCCGCGAAAATAGTGTGTGATAATGGAAAACAGTTCATCGACAATAAAGTAACAAAATTCCTCGAAGATCACAAAATAAAGAGGATACTATCGACAACATATCACCCTAGTGGGAACGGATAAGACGAGTCAACAAACAAGACTATCATCCAAAACTTGAAGAAAAGGCTAAACAAAGCCAAAGGGAAGTGGAGAGAAAAATTGCCCGAGGTTCTATGGGCTTATTGGACAACGTCGAAGTCCAGTACGGGAGCACTGATAACTAGGATTTTTACCTTGTTTTCCGCCCTTCTATGCTTAGGTTTTGGTTATATTTATACACAAAGTAGCCCTGAAAGCTTATATGTTGTGCTTGTTGCAGGATTGAACAATAAATGATGACATTCAGTCAAGAATATGCTCAAAGCAGGAGTGAATCTGGCACAAGTACCAAGAACAACAAAAGTGACCAAGGCAAATGCCCACCGTGGTCGCAGTCCATTCTCCGCGGACCGCGGTGGTAAACTTCAGAAAAGCATGCAGGCAGCATATCCCACCGCGGTCGCGGTCCATTCTTCACGGAACGCGGTGGTGAGATTCAGAGGGGCATTCCAAGCAAGTAGCCACCGCGGCCACAGTCCAATCTTCGCGGACCGCGGTGGCAAGACTCTAACACCCTTATTCAAAGCCACATTTCACCGCGGCCGCGGTCCAGTTACCGCGGTCCATTTACCGTGGTCCGCGGTAGGGCACCTTTAGAGACTCAGGTTATAGCTTCAGCTATCCACCGCGGTCAATTTTGTGCGGTCCGCGGTAGCCCCGCAAGGGCATTTTTGTCTAGATTTTCGGCTGAGTATAAATAGCTTGTTTTGTAAAAAATTTAGCATATATTTTGTAATCTTCAAATTTTCTGAACGGAAGAGCACGTGAATATCTAGTTTTTCATCTTTTTAGCTTATTTCTTGCATTTTTAACATTGAACCCTTGAGTTTATTGTTAAGAATCATTAATATGGATTCTATTTCATCTCTTTCATTGAATTTATCTTTGATTATGAGTAGCTAGACCTATTAGCTAGGGTTGTGGCTCAATCCTAGAGTGGGTATTTGATGGGTTTCTAAAATTAGGGTTTGGATATTTATGGGTGTTTGCTATTTGGGCTAATTTAGGGTTCTTATTTCTATAATTTGTTGTTGCAAACACTAATTAACCTTTCCATGACTTGGGTCCTTCTTGAGAAAGAGGATTTGAGTCTAGAAATTAGCCTAACAAGGAATTAGGGCATTATCAAGAGATTGGTAGTCCCAATCAATTGGGTTGAACCCAGAAATGGTAAAACCCTACTTGAGCCTTAATTAACGGGTTAAACCTTGAGAGATTAATACCCTACTTGCACCTTAATTGCTTGATTAATTGGCACCCAATTGGCCTCGAGAGAGGCAATTAGGGCAAAGCCACTCAAACTACCGAGAGGTATATAGTGGGCACATCCGTGCATTGGTTATAGTTGTATCCCTAATCAACATCCTTATCTTAGAGCACTGAAATCCATTAAGTATCTGCCTAGGTGAAAGTCGCGACCCTGGTGCCTTTTTCCTTGTAAGAAAACAACATCAAAACAAAGTAGTTGATCAAGTAGCATTTAATAGTAGCCTAATACTTAATCTAGATCAAAACACCCTATCATGAGAAGTGCAATTAGAAACAGGAGGCTCTACTAGTTCACATAGACACTCACTCCAATTGTTGACTCCTTGAGGATTCGATCCCGACCTTTCGGGTAAAAGCTGCACGACCCTTTCCTTCCTACTCTAAATAGTAGTGAGGGTGAGAGCCGATCACTTTTTGGCGCCGTTGCCGGGGAGTTAAGACGGTGTTGATTATCTACGTGTCTATTAGCGTTAAGTGTTTTTCTTTCCTTCTGTTTTTAACCTTTTTGTTTAATCTACTCAGGTAGAAACATGGCGGATCCAATGGGAAATGTTATTGCGGGGGAGGAGGTATATGACAATCAAGAGGACGAAATCAATCAATTACCTCCACAAAGAAGGGGCGACAGGCCAATCTACAAGATGATATCCCAGACCCTCCCCCGCCCCTACCTCCTAGAGCTTCCCCTCGGGTCCTTCCAAACAAGGGGTATGCTAGTGCTATTGTCCCGCCATGGATTTGGGCAGGGAACTTCCAAATTACAAACGCGATGCTCAGCCTCCTAGAGCAACGAGGGTATTTCACCGGAGCCGCGCACCAGAATGCCTATAAGCATCTCAAGGTCTTCGTAGATACTTGTTGGGGAAGTAAACAGACAAATGTCTAGGAGGATGCACTACGACTCAGGTTGTTCCCTTTCTCTCTTCGGGGGAAAGCCCTTGATTGGCTCGAGCGTCTTCCCAACCATTCAATATCAACTTGGGATGAGCTCGCGGACAAATTCATTGCCAAATTCTTTTCCCCGAGTCATATGGCGGCGCTTCAAGATGAAATATTGGACTTCAAACAAGAACCCAATGAGCCCTTACATGAGATATGGGAGAGGTATAGGACCATGGTTAAGGAATGTCCGAACAACGACATGACTGAAGCCATGATCCAACAGACTTTCTACCGAGGGATTAACACTGTGAATCAATGTGTGGTCAATCAGTTGGCCGGTGGAAATTTTATGAAGTTGTCCCGATGCATGTGAGATTCTAGATGAGATGGATGACACATCATCGGCTTGGCAAAGTAGAGCCAATGTGCCTCAAGGAGAGACCGGTGTGAATAGTCTCCATAAAGAGCTCCAAGAAAAAGGGCAAGCAATTGCCGAGCTCACTACTACCATGACTCAACTTGCCAAAGCCCAACTCCAACAATTGCAAGGGCCGAAGCAAGTGAATGCTATGGAAGGAGTGAACATGCAAGGAAATCAAAGGAGACCTCGGGGGAACTCTAAGAAAAACCATAATGATCAAAGTGACCAAGGGCTTAGTGGGTATGGCCAAGATGAAAAGTATGATGCCCAAGAGGAAGATGTGATGTATGCAAACAACTATCAGGGTCAAGGCAATAGTCAAAACAACAACCAAAGTTGGAGAAACCAAGGCAATAACCAAAGTTGGGGGAATCAAAGACCAAGAANGGAATTGGGGAAACAACAACAACGATCGTCAATGGGGGAACAATAATGACATATGGTGGGGGAACAACAATGAGGAAAATTGGAATGGGGGAAACAACAACAACAACTAGGGAGGCAACGGTAATCGGGGGTCGGGCTTTCAAAGGCCCCCGATGTACCAACAACCAAGCAACCCACCCCCGTACCAATCTCAAGGGCAAAGTTCATCGGGCTCGGATATGGGTAGAATTGAAAATATGTTCAAGAAGATAATGGAGAGAAATGCCGAATCTGATGCTCAGTTGGCCTCTCACAATACCTCTATAAGGAACCTCAAAGTACAAATGGGCCAGATTTCACATGCCTTAAACACACGCCCGAAGGGTGCACTACCAAGTGATACGGTGGTGAACCCCAAGGGTGGGAACAACAACAATATCGGTCACGCTATGGCGGTGACTACAAGGAGTGGAAAAGGTGGTGAAGAAAATACTTCGAAGCAAAAGAAGATTGTTGTTGATGATGACGATATTCCCAAAGAAGAGTTACCGGTTGAAGTGGAACAAGTGGTGGATGAGCCAAGTGAAGGTGAGGTAAGAATTGACATACATGACAATGGGGAGGATTTGGAAAGGAACGTGAACCCATCTAGGGAGCACGTAATTGATATGCTGGAGCCGGTGACCCCACATGCCAAGGCACCATTGCCTAGGCCACCTCTTCCCTACCCTCAGAGATTGTCCAAACAAAAGCAAGAGACTCAGTTCAAAAGGTTTATCGATATGATGAAGAGTCTCTCCATCAACGTTCCATTGGTGGAAGCCTTGGAGAAAATGCCTGGATAAGCTAAGTTCATGAAGGACTTATTGACAAAAAACGGTCCATGGAGTGTGAGACCATCAAGATGACTCACCAAGTGAGTGCTATAGTTCACTCCATGGCACCCGGATCCATATTATTCCTTGCACGATTCGGAGTGCAGTTTTTGCCAAAGCCCTATGTGATCTTGGGGTAAGTATTAATTTGATGTCGTATTCAAGGTTTAAGACTTTGGGGATCGGACAACCTAGGGCGACCTCTATGCATTTACAAATGGCTGACAGGTCGATGAAGAGGCCCCTAGGTATTATTGATGATGTGCTAGTGAGGGTGGACAAGTTTATATTTCCAGCAGATTTTGTTATTCTTGATTGTGAGGTTGATTTTGAGGTCCCCATTATCTTGGGGAGGCCTTTCTTTTCCACGGGGAAGGCCTTGGTTGATGTAGAAGCTGGGGAACTCACGTTTAGAGTGGGTGATGAGAAGGTGATCTTTCATGTATGCAAATCTATGAAGCAGCCTAACGACACAGGAGTTTGCTCATTTATGGACCTCGTGTCTGAGGTTATTATTGATGATGCTAGTGCTATGATCCATGTTGATGACCCTGTGGAGTTTGCCTTATTGAATCACGAGGACTCCGTGGTGGATGGTGTTCTTGAAAGCACCTATGCCCTTCAAGGCATGGGGTCTTATTCTTATGCTCCCAGAAAATTATCCTTGGACTTGGAGAACCGGAAGACTCCACCAACAAAGCCTTCCATTGAAGAACCTCCGAATTTGGAGTTGAATCCACTTCCTTCCCACCTCAGGTATGAATATCTTGGTCCATCTTGTACTTTACCTGTTATTCTTTCCTCTTGCCTAACCCAAGTGCAGGTAGACTCAACTCTAAAAGTGCTAAGGAGGAGAAAGAAAGCAATCGGATGGACTCTGGCGAATATTCGGGGTATTAGCCCCGCCTTTTGCATGCACAAAATCATACTGGAGGATGGAGCCAAGCCCTCCGTGGAGCATCAAAGAAGACTCAATGAAGCAATTCAAGAGGTAGTTAAGAAGGAGATCATCAAATGGCTCGATGCGGGTGTTGTCTATCCAATTTCAGATAGCGCTTGGACTTCTCTGGTCCAATGCGTCCCGAAAAGGGTGGAATGGCGGTGATCAAGAATGATAAAAATGAGCTCATTCCCACAAGAACGGTTACCGGATGGTGGGTGTGCATGGACTACCGCAAGCTCAACAAGGTGACCCCCAAATACCACTTTCCTTTGCCATTCTTGGATCAGATGTTGGATAGGCTTGCAGGCCGGGCCTTCTATTATTTTCTCGACGGGTATTCTGGATATAATCAAATTTTGATCGCCTCGGAAGATCAAGAGAAGACTACCTTTACTTGCCCATATGGTACTTTTGCCTTCGCTCGCATGCCCTTCGGACTTTGTAATGCCCCGACCACTTTCCAAAGATGTATGATGGCAATTTTCACCGACATGGTGGAAGACTTTCTTGAGGTTTTCATGGACGACTTTAGTGTCGTCGGGGATTCTTTTGATGAATGCTTATCTAATATTGACAAAGTCCTCGCTAGATGTGAAGAGACGAACTTGGTATTGAATTGGGAAAAATGCCACTTCATGGTGGAAGAGGGAATTGTATTGGGCCATAAGATATCAAAAAATGGCATTGAGGTTGACAAAGCCAAAATTGAGGTGATCTCAAAGTTACCACCACCTACTTCAGTTAGAGGAGTCCGGAGTTTCCTTGGTCACATTGGTTTTTATAGGCGTTTTATCAAAGACTTCTCTAAGGTGGTAAATCCATTGTGCAAGTTGCTTGAGAAGGATGCTAGATTCCATTTTGATAAACATTGTATGCATGCCTTTGAACTTTTGAAACACAAGCTCACTACTACTCTTATCATCACGGTGCCAGATTGGAGCTCACCCTTCGAGCTTATGTGTGATTCGAGTGATGTAGTTGTGGGTGCTGTGTTGGGCCAGAGGGTGGACAAGATTTTTCACCCTATCTACTACGCTAGCAAGACGATGAATTCGGCCCAAATGAATTACACGGTCACAGAGAAGGATCTTTTGGCAATAGTCTTTCCTATGGAGAAATTTCGTCCTTATTTGATGGGTGCCAAGGTCATAGTTCATACTGACCATGCGGCACTCCGGTATCTCATGACTAAAAAGGATTCCAAAGCAAGGCTTATGCGTTGGGTATTGTTGCTCCATTAGTTTGACTTAGAGATTGTGGATCGAAAAGGGAGTGAAAACCAAGTGGCTGACCATCTTTCTCGATTGTAGGAACAAGGGCGACCTTGTGATGGACTTGAAATCAATGACAGTTTCCCGGATGAACAACTTTTGTCGGTGTCAATGCAAGAGATGCCATGGTTTGCCGATATTTCCAATTTCCTTGTCACCGGTGTTGTCCCTTGTGAGCTCTCTTCTAACCAAAGAAAGAAGCTTAGGAGGGATAGCTTGGATTTCTATTGGGATGAGCCTTATCTATTCAAGTTTTGCACTGATGGGGTCATCCGAAGATGTGTACCGGCGGAAGAACAAATGGCTATTCTTGAGTCTTGCCACTCCTCACCTTATGGTGGTCATCGTGGAGGAGCAAGAATTGCTTCAAAGGTGCTAAGCTGTGGTTTCTTTTGGCCTACATTGTACAAGGATGCCGGTGATCTAGTCAAAAGGTTTGATGAGTGCCAATGAGCCGGGGGAATTTCCAAGAAAGATGAGATGCCTCTAAATTCTATTCTTGAAGTGGATATCTTTGATGTTTGGGGCATCGATTTCATGGGACCATTTGTGAGTTCTTGTGGGAACACGTACATTCTAGTGGCGATCGATTATGTGTCTAAATGGGTTGAGGTCGTGGCTTTGCCCAACAATGAAGCCAAGAGTGTTATTGTTTTCCTCAAGAAGAACATCTTTACAAGGTTTGGCATGCCTCGTGCTATCCTCAGTGATGGGGGGTCGCATTTTTGAAACAAGGCCTTTGACACCTTGCTTTCCAAGTATGGTGTCAATCACAAAGTCACCACCCCCTACCACCCTCAGGAAAGTGGCCAAGTGGAAGTCTCTAACAGAGAAATAAAGAGCATATTATAAAAAACGGTCAATGCTAATAGGACCGATTGGGCAAAGAAATTGGATGATGCTCTTTGGGCTTATAGAAACGCTTACAAGACCCTAATTGGTATGTCGCCGTACCGGTTGGTCTTTGGAAAAGCCTGCCACCTTCCGGTGGAGTTGGAGCACAAGGCTATGTGGGCCTTGAAAAAGTTGAACTTAGAATGGGATGTAGCAGCTAACCTTCGTGTGGAGCAACTAAATGAGTTAGATGAATTCAGATTCCATGCATACTCCAGTTCGTCCTTGTATAAGGATAAAATGAAGTACCTACATGACAAGTATGATCGATGCAAAGAGTTTAAGGTTGGTGACTTGCTTCTATTGTTCAATTCTCGGTTGAGGCTATTCCCGGGAAAACTCAAGTCAAAATGGAGCGGACCCTTCGAAGTGGTATTTGTGACTCCATTTGGTGCTCTTGATCTCAAAAACAAAAATGGAGAAATCTTCAGAGTCAATGGTCACCGGGTCAAACGCTACTTTGGCAAGATTGATGATAGCCACGTGGTGGCACTTCTTCATCTTAAATGATCTCGGTAACCTGCGTCGTGCCGCGACGTTAAATTAGGCGCTTCTTGGGAGGCAACCCATGTGTCTTTATTTTTGTTTGCTTTGTTTTTCTTGGTAGAATAAGATTCATTTTTGCACTAACTGGATTTTGGATGTTGTAGGATGATTTTGACACAGGAAATTTGGCTAAGTCTGAAAAAATGGCTCTCTGAAGTTGGCACTGCGGCCGCAGTCCCTTTTTTGCGGTCCGCGGTGCCCTTTTAAGCGAAATAATGAGTCTCTGAACCTTGCTCCGCGGTCGCGGTCCGCGGAGCCCAGTTATTGAAATGGGGTCTCTCTGAATGTACATCACCGCGGCCGCGGTCGACTTTTCGCGGTCCGTGGTGGTTCCTCCTCACAAGCTCAGCATCAGTACATGACCGTGGACCGCTGTCGAGTTTTTGCGGTACGTGGTGGGTAAGTGTGTGGACCCCAGCCCCCCTTCTATTAATAGACCTTTAGGGCTTCAGTTTACACTTTATGCACTTTCACTTCTCATAGCACCCTTTGACTGTGTCTCACTCATCTTATCTCTGAATTGCATTTCACTTCATCAATTCCTCATCCAAGCATCTAATAAGTGTAATTGTGATTCATTAACTTCTTAATTTCTTTATTTTCTTCAGTAATTGGTAGATTTTTCTTCTCTTTTTCATAATTTTTCTTTTCTAGGCTTTTTATTATGTTAGGGCTAGTTCAAAATGATCAATTTTAGACCCTTGGAATCTAATTGCACTGATTAAACATGTAGGGATTAACTAAATGAACAATTGAGCATGAAAATGGAAAAAATTGAACTCCATAGCTTATTAGTCTGATCGCGGTGCTTAGCCTATGCATCCTGCAAGTAATGACCGCGGTTCGTGGTCAATTCTTTGTTGTCCGCAGTCCGCGGTGGCTGTTATGAAACTGTTCTACTTCTATGTTTTGACTGATAATGCATGTGCAGCTTCTCTTTGGGTACTAACCATATTTAAAGGTTTCAATATTACAGACAATGTTTCTATCAAGAGGGGGAGCTCGTAAACCAACAGGCAAGGGTGAATCATCCGGGGGGAGAGGCAAGAAAATGATAAATCTTGATCCGAAGGTCCGGGAAGAAATGAAAAGAACAAGGAAAGCCATACGGACATTAGACAAAGTTGTTTCCCACTCGGACAGTGATTATGTCCCCTCTAAAGCCTCATCAGAATCTATACTAGAGTACGTCGAAGACTTCCCGGAAAGGTTTCGGCTAACCAATGAACCATCAGACTCTCCCCCTATCCAAGCATCTACACACTCTGAGTCAGTTGAGGGCTCAATCTCCGGGAGTGGCCACACGGATTCTACCTCACCTATAGCTTCCTTATCAGGGGAGCATTCTGGTGATGATGAAGGGGGTGAACCCCAAGTTGAGGGGGTAGAACGTACAAGAAACCCAGATGCATGGCAGAACAGATTTGTAAGTGAAGCGGCTTTCCATCAGTTCCGGGATATGTGGAGCTCAAGATCACTCATTTTGGAGCGCAAGTTCACAATAAAGGACTTGTTTCCCCACCACCCATAGGTGAAAAGGAAATTCTTAGAAATAAAAGGCTGGGACTATTTTTCTTCTTACCTTCCGGATGCCAATGAGCACCTAGTCAAGGAGTTCTACACTAACTTGTCATTTCTGCAAAAAGACTCCAAGGCTTCAATGGTGCGGAATCTCCACGATACCCTTTGATGGTGAGGCACTGAACAATTATCTGGAAATGGACAATGTGGATGACCCCCTATATCAGGAGAAGCTAGCAGAGAAGGATGCATCCCGAAATTGGCTGGCTTTGCACTTAGCCAGGCCTGGGGAGACTCCTGAGTGGTTACCAGCTGGAAAGACTATCTACCGGAAGACCCTGAGCTTTGAAGCCAAGGGATAGGTTACCTTCGTGTGCAATAGGTTGGACCCAACTTTTCATGAGAACACCATGCCCCTCAGTCGAGCTGTGCTCATTGCTTCCATCATGGCTAGGTTCTCGATCAATGTTGGGAATATCATGTCCAACGTCATCAATAGAGTGGTAAACGAAGGTGATAAATCTTACCCTTTTCCGAACTTCCTTACCATGTATTTTGAGGACCAGGGGGTGGACAAGAAGAGCTTTGATACAAAAGTCAAGCCCAAAGCAGACTTCTCTTGGTATGATTTGCTATATGAGTACAACCCCAAAAGGAAGTTCAAGGGTAAGTTTATTGCCTCCACTGGACAGTCTGAAGAGCCTGCGGTGGTGGTGGAGTCATCTCAGCCTCAGCTAGACATTCCAGAGGTTACACCAGGCCCATCTACCTCAGCCGGTCCAGCCATTCCTTCATCCAGGGCTTATCCTCTGACAGCCCACAAGCTCAATCAAACATTGACCAGCATCAACAACTAGATGCAGGCAGAGACTTCAAAGTTGTCTGTGATTTCTACGTCAGTGGCAACTCCGGCCCCTCCTCCACCACCATAGGTACCCCAATCCATTACGGACGCGCTAAAGGAAATTCTGGAAAACTAGAAAAAGATTTTGGATGCCATGGGAGCACATGGGACTACATTGAAGAAGCTGGCAAAGGAGACAAGGAAGCTGAGGCACACCCGTGCTTTAAAGGATTCAGTGGCAGAGCTGCGAAAAGAGGTGGAGAAGCTGAAGGGGGATCAGATCCTGCTAGACTTGCTACTCCATGATCCTTCAGCCTAGTCAGGGCAGCAGCCAAAGCAGGAGCTAGAGCCCGATAAGCCAGCAAAGAGGAGGAGGGTCTTGCCCCGCACAGAGGGCATTCGACTAGTTCTGGCAGACCCTCCAGTACAGACTCAGGCTGCGGAGCAGACTCAGCCCCAGGACCAGGAGACACAGACCACTGGAGGACCACCACAGCCACAGGCAGACCCAGCTCCATCTCAGTCACAGTCACAGGGACCACCATA
Organism: Nicotiana undulata; assembly: GCA_005239495.1. NCBI lineage: Eukaryota > Viridiplantae > Streptophyta > Magnoliopsida > Solanales > Solanaceae > Nicotiana > Nicotiana undulata. Next base: position 29,005 of record ML250726.1, read on the forward strand.
GGCCGAGGGCCAATAGGGAGTTTTCTTTACCCTCTATCTCTCTCCCATACTTTTTGTTGAGCTACCTATGGTTATATAGCATTGAGGATAATGCTAACTTTTAATTAGGGGAGTGGCCCTATAGGTATTTTTGATTGAATGTTATGGGTTGTATAATTAAGACATTTTTCTTTTATTATGCTTTATTTTCTATTTTAGCATGTAAATAAGTTTACTATTCCAGTACTTTTATGACTTTTTACTTTTTGGTATGTATAAAGTTACTTTTCATTGTATATATTCATCCCTTTATGTATATTCGACTAATTCCCCTTATGTACATATTCATTCTATCCCCACGCATTTTACTTTATGCATTTTTCCATTTTATAGCTTTTTATTTTTCTTTCATAGCTTCTTGTTTTGAATTTCGCGTGTGAAATAAGCCTTTAAGTTTCTTAACGCCACAGTTCTTTCCAAAGGTGGAATTTGTGTGAACCGGGTGGCTCTTACCAAGGATGGATGGTGTGAAAACCTTCTTAAGGATTTGAGTCTGTTTTCCCTTTTTGTTTTTGTTTTTCTTCGTTTTTTCATTTTTCTAGTTAGTGAATAAAAGGTGCCTAAAGAAAAGCTTCACTTGGGCCTACACATTTGCCTTTGATCCCATGGTCAAAGACAAGCCATTGTGTTTAGGATGGTGATAGTGATGATCTTGAGACTCTTGTGTTGGCATATAATCATCAAGTGGTTCTTCGGGACCATTGTGTTACTCAAAGCACGACTAAGGTCGTTGTGGGCCCTCGACTCTATTTCTGTAACAATCTCATAGCTTGAGTGGTGAGAATTCAAAATTGCAATTCCAAGTCCCGTGCCACTAGTCTAGAACTTGCCCTGAATGTTTGTCTAGGCGAAATCCTAAGTGTAGTTTGACTTGAGAAGTGACTATAGTCCCTCCTTGATCCGAATTGCATTTTAAACATTTCCATGACCTACCAAAAATGAATTCCCTAGTCAACCCTGTTGAGCCTTAAGCCCTGTCTTTCGAAAACCATGCTACAAGCCTTTGCCCAATTTTACCCTCTCTTGGCACCTGATCTTCCTTAGCACTAGGTAAAAAGCATAAGTTTGGGGGAGAGATGAGTAATGCAACAAAACTGAAAAAGAAGGCACAAAATAAATAAAAAGGGAAATAAAGGGGATTGATGAAAGAAGAAATAAAAGAAATTGATGGAAGAAAGGTAATTGATGAAAGAATTGTGACAAAAGGTGTGGAATGCCTAAAAAGGAGAAAAGTGTCTTGAATGAACAAAAAGGTGTGACAGTACGTCTCTCCAAACCTACAAAAGAGATAAAATGACTCAAAGAGTCAAAAGAATGTGAGAACAAAAAATAAATGAAGTGCGTAAGGAAAAGATTGAGTCCACTCTGACCAAATACTTCCTACCCTTGACCAAAAGCCTTCATTAAGTGTCCACAAAAGCCCTGTATGATCTCGAGTCGAATGAAACTTATATTAGTGGTGATTTACATAAGGGGCAAGCATATAGTACTTTGAGCTGGTCTTGAGACTTTTTCCTTGATGAGAGATGAGCGAATTCCCATATTCCTCGTTCTGAGCGTTACTATTCTAAAAGTGAGGTGCTTAGGGAGAGTCGTGGAGTATGAGTCTGGGATCCACACTAACCAAGGTGGTAGTTAGAGTTACATTGATGAATCATATCAACTCTTGAAGCTCTTGTATCGCACTGGAAACCATGGTTTTAAAAGGTTCAAACATTTTTAATGATTCATTTGCATTGAGGGCTATTTTTAGTCCCAATTGATGCTAAATGAGGTAACTTTAGGACATCCGGAATTTCTTGGAATCAATCATAGGGGTGGGGCTTATTTTGTCTGCTTGAGGACAAGCAAAAGTTTAAGGTTGTGCTTGTTGCAGGATTGAACCATAAATGATGACATTCAGTCAAGAATATGCTCGAAGCAGGAGTGAATCTGGCACAAGTACCAAGAACAACAAAAGTGACCAAGGAAAATGCCCACCGTGGTCGCGGTCCATTCTTCGCGGACCGCGGTGGTAAACTTCAGAGAAGCATGCAGAAAACATATCCCACCGCGGTCGCGGTCCATTCTTCGTGGACCGCGGTGGTGAGATTCAGAGGGGCATTCCAAGCAAGTAGCCACCGCGGCCGCGGTCCAATCTTCGCGGACCACGGTGGAAAGACTCTGAGACCCTCATTCAAATCCACATTTCACCGCGGTCCAGAGGTTCAGAGAAGAGTGATTCTAGGCCCATATTCATCGCGGCCGCGGTCCATTTACCGCGGTCCTCGGTAGGGCACCTTCAGAGACTCAGGTTATAGCTTCAGCTATCCACCGCGGACCGCAGTCGATTTTGTGCGGTCCGCGGTAGCCCTGCAAGGGCATTTTTGTCTAGATTTTTGGTTGCGTATAAATAGCTTATTTTGTAAAAAATTTAGCATATTTTTTGTAATCTTCGAATTTTCTGAACGGAAGAGCACATGAATAGCTAGTATTTCATCTTTTTAGCTTATTTCTTGCATTTTTAACATTGAACCCTTGAGTTTATTGTTAAGAATCATTAATATGGGTTCTATTTCATCTCTTTCATTGAATTTATCTTTTATTATGAGTATCTAGACCTATTAGCTAGGGTTGTGGCTCAACCCTAGAGTGGGTATTTGATGGGTTTCTAAAATTAGGGTTTTGGATATTTATGGGTGTTTTCTATTTGGGCTAATTTAGGGTTCTTATTTCTATAATTAGTGGTTGCAAACATTAATTAACCTTTCCATGACTTGGGTCCTTCTTGAGAAAGAGGATTTGAGTCTAGAAAATTAGCCTAACAAGGAATTAGGGCATTATCAAGAAATTGGTAGTCCCAATCAATTGGGTTGAACCCAGAAATGGTAAAACCCTACTTGAGCCTTAATTAACGGGTTAAACCTTGAGAGAGTAATACCCTACTTGCACCTTAATTGCTTGATTATTGGCACCCAATTGGCCTCGAGAGAGGCAATTAGGGCAAAGCCGCTCAAACTACCGAGAGGCATAGAGTGGGCACATCCGTGCATTGGTTATAGCTGTATCCCTAATCAACATCCTTATCTTAGAGCACTGAAATCTATTAAGTATCCTCCTAGGTGAAAGTCGCGACCCTAGTGCCTTTATCCTTATAATAAAACAACATCAAAACAAAGTAGTTGATCAAGTAGCATTTAACAGTAGCCTAATACTTAATATAGATCAAAACACTATATCATGAGAAGTGCAATTAGAAACACGAGGCTCTACTAGTTCACATAGACACTCACTCCAATTGTTGACTCCCAGAGGATTCGATCCCGACCTTTCGGGTAAAAGCTGCACGACCCTTTCCTTCCTACTCTAAATAGTAGCGAGGGTGAGAGCCGATCAAGAAACTCCGTTCTCCTTAGTGTATGGCTCTGAAGCCTTGATACCAGTCGAAGTGGGAGAACCCAACGCTAGGTTCCTATATGTGATAGAGAAATTGAACCACGAGTCCATGAACACCAATCTTGAGTTATTAGACGAAAGGCGAGAGGCAACACTCGTTCGAATGGCTACGCAAAATCAACGAATCGAGTGATACTACAACAGAAGAAACAATCTTCGACACTTCAAAGTCGGGGACTTAGTCCTAAGAAAGGTCACCATCAACACTCGAGACCCTAATGAAGGGAAACTCAGTCCTAACTTGGAAAGACCCTATCAAATCCTCGACATAGTCGCGAAAGGATCTTACAAGCTCGGAACAATGAGCGGCGAACCATTATCGAATATTGGAACATATCACTCCTCAAGAGGTACTATTGATAAGGTATGACTTTCTCTTTTCTTTCATTTACTTAAATATTCGAAACTAACTTATTGCAGGAATCTGATCCAAGAACTCAAGACCACATGTTTTAAAGTACGCATTGCACTCTTTTTCCCTTAGACCGATTTTTATCCTAAATGAGTTTTCCGGCGAGGTTTTTAACGAAGCAACAATTATGTGCTACATGAGGATAATTCAACAGTATCCAAGGCTTCTTTACATTCAACCTCGAATACTAGGAGGCATCACCCTCGGATATTATGTGTTCGAGAAACGTACCTAGCATCAACGGGTCTCGATAGGAAAATTTTGTAATGTGCCAAACGGTCGAATGAATCGTGCCCATATAGATTAGCCGAGTCTCGACAACAAAACATGTGCGCATGTATAAATAGTACAAAGAAGCATTCTCTTTTCTCGAACATCTCATGTTTCGAAGTAAATTTTCTATTATACGAGTTATGTACTTACGATTCTGATCTATTGTGCAAAACTAACACTTGTGAAAAATGGCTCAAGGGCCAAGTACAAGCATACCCCAAATACTCGGGGACTTCACACTCGAGCTATTTATGTTTTAAATTACAAGACCTCAAAGAGGCACCCCTCGATATATAGGCCAAGGCCATCACACTCGGGGATTAACATTTCGAACAAGTTCAAAATGTTATCGGGAAACAAGTCCAAGAAATATACCCGAAATCTACGGCCATATTAAAGAAATAAAAGGCTACGACTTAAGTAACGCGGCTCGGAGACGTCCGAATTCCGCCATAAACTAAATTCCTTCAAATACTTTAAAAAACTGGTTAAATAAGGCTATCATCGGCAAAGCAAATAAAAAAGGACTTTGATAAAATCATCCCTTAGATAATTTAAAGGCTTCAATAATATCAGCCTTCGAAAAAATCTCAAGAGGTATCAAATTATCTTAACACAAATGAGTTAAGAAAAAATAGGGTTCCGATCATTGGACCCTCGAAAAACCCAATGGGTACAAAAAACACATGCTAAGGCATAAAGAAATTTTCACTAAGTCTTTTAGCCGAAAAGGGTAAAATAATAGCCGTTTTTAGAGGCCGAATTGGCCCAACTTAAAGAGCCTAAGGGCCGATCGAAAGATCCTAAGGGACAATATAAAGAGCCTAAGGGCCGAGCTAAAAAGCCTAAGGGCAAATACAATTAGAGTTCGAGACTTCGCTCTCACTCGATTCGAACCCAAGCGTTCAGTTATTCCGAGCTCAAACAAATGTCAACTACAGCTCAAGATTCACCTAAAGGGTATATAACGGTGAGCTCGAAATACTTAACAATCATTTGATGAAAACCTAAGGGTTCACTTTATCCTAAAACTCAAGATTCATTCGATCTTGGTTATTAAAGATAACTCATCGATTAGTTTGATCGAGCCACCCTCGAGACAAGGTCTCGAACGAGTTTTGAACTCGAGGACTTGCCCTCGTAAAAACGAAAAGCTTAAGGGTTTATTTCGATCACTAGTTGAACTACAACAATAAAGCATTTCAACGTTCTCAATAAAGGCAAATAAATATACGAAGGCATGAAAAGTAATTTATGAAGGCGTCAAAGAAAAACTTTCTATTATATATCGAATATGTTGTACAAAAGGCCAGTCAAGGCCTTACACAAAAAATATACAAAAGAAAAAGAAAGAAATCCTAAGGCTTAGTCTATCCCCGGGGCCACGTCCTCGGGAACCACATCTTCGGGAGACGCTTCTTCAACGGCCTCATCATCGCCCTATCCACTCTCGGACCCGCTGGTTGATTCCTCTTCGTCAGAAAGCAAAGCAGCGAGCTCGACTTCCAAAACTTTGGCATCTTCAATATCATCCAAAAGATTAAGGCCACGTGCGTGTATTAATCGAGAACCTCTATCCGAGATTGCCTCCTAGCATGGTCAACTGTGCACGACAATCTAATTTCAGCCGCAACGGAGGTCTCTTGTGCCCGAAGATTGGCAGCCTCGGCATCAGCTCGGTGAGAGGACACAAGCGCCTCTACCTCATGCCTAGCCTTAGAGTTGCACATTCACTGGTACACGAGGTTGCTGCTACTCCTTATGTTTGGAGGGGTCTTGTTCCCGAACACTTCGAAGAACCTAGTCAGCTTGAGATTTCTTCATCATCTTGAGCGACTAGATAATTTACCCCAGCACAGCTGGATTTTTGCCGCTGCAACAGGTGAAAACATATTCAAATACTCCATTCATTATAACATAACAACCACAACAACAACAAACTCAGTTTGATCCAAACATGTGGGGTTTGGGGAGGGTAGTCTGTACGCATACCTTACCCCTCCCTAATGCAGATAGAGAGGTTGTTTCCAATAAACCCTCGGCTCAAAAAGGGTAAGAAGAAGAAGAAGGAATCAAGGAAGGAAAAAAGAGATGGAAGAAAAAAAGATAAACAATATCCAATATTAGCAGCACAGAATATAATACCTTAGGCGAACAAAACCACATACCATAATAAAAATCAAAGAATATGAAGGGAAATGCATGCTACTAAGCCTATCATTGAGCACTATAAACTACCTACTAACCCTCTACCTTAATCCTCGACCTCCACACCCTCTTATCAAGTGTCATGTCCTCAGTGAGCTGAAGCAGCGCCATGTCCTGCCTAATCACTTCTCCCCAGTACTTCATAGGCCTACCTTGACCCCTTCTCAAACTCTCCATGGCCAACCTCTCACACCTCGTGACAGGGGCATCAATGCTTCTTGTCCTAACATGTCCGAACCATCTCAGTCGCGACTCCCGCATCTTGTCCTCCACGGAGGATACTCCCACTGTGTCCCGGATAGCTTCATTCTTAATTCTATCTCGCCTGGTACACCCACACATCCATCTCAACATCCTCATCTCTGCTACTCTCATCTTCTGCATGTGAGAGTTCTTGACTGGCCAACACTCAGCCCCATACAACATAGCGGGTCGAATTACCACTCGATAAAACTTACCCTTAAGTCCTAATGGCACCTTCTTATCACATAGAACACCGGAAGCGAGCCTCCACTTCATCCACCCCGCTCTGATGCGATGTGTGACATCTTCGTCAATCTCCCCATTACCCTGGATAATAGACCTGAGATACTTAAAACTCGCTCTCTTGGGGATAACTTGAGCATCAAGCTTAACCTCTACGTCTACATCGTGGGTCTCACTGAATTTGCACTCCAAGTATTTTGTCTTGGTTCTACTCAGTTTGAAACCCTTAGACTCCAAGGTCTGTCTCCAAACCTCCAACCTCGCGTTAACTCCGCTACGCGTCTCATCAATCAACATTATATCATCGGCAAATAACATGCACCAAGGCACCTCCCCTTGGATGTGACACGACAGTACATCCATCGCCAAGGCAAACAAAAATTGTCTAAGAGTCGATCCCCGGTGCAACCCCATCACCACAGGGAAACGGTCCGAGTCACCACTTACAGTCCTTACCCGAGTCTTAGCATCATCATACATATCCTTAATCACCCTAATGTAAGCTACCGGAACTCCGCTAACCTCCAAACACCTCCACAGTACCTCCCTCAGAACTTTATCGTATGCCTTCTCAAGGTCAATAAACACCATATGTAAAGCCTTCTTCCTTTCCATGTACTGCTCCACTAATCTCCTTACCAAATGAATTGCTTCCGTAGTCGAACTCCCCGGCATGAATCCAAACTGATTCTCGGAAATAGACACGCACTTCCTTACCCTAGCCTCCACCACTCTCTCCCAAACCTTCATAGTGTGACTCAATAACTTGATACCTCTATAATTGTTGCAATTTTGGATATCACCATTGTTCTTGTAAATCGGAAAAATCGTACTCCACCTCCATTCTTCGGGCATCTTTGTTGCCTTAAAAATAACATTAAACAACCTAGTGAGCCACTCCAAACCTGCTCGCCCCGCGCTCTTCCAGAATTCCACCGGGATTTCGTCTGTCCCCGTTGCTCTGCCCCTGCACATCCTACGCATCGCTTCTTCCACCTCCTCTACCGTAATCCGCCTACAGTACCCAAAATCCTGCCGACTCGCGGAGTGCTCCAACTCACCCAGCACAATGCATCTATCCCCCTCCTCATTCAACATTTTATGGAAGTTTATTTTCCATCTTCTCATAATGAGTGCCTCGTCCATCAACACTTTACCATTCTCATCCTTGATGCACTTGACTTGGTCTAAGTCACGGGCTTTCCTCTCCCTCACCTTGTCCAACCGGAACAACCTCTTGTCCCCACCTTTTCTCTCGAGCTCCTCGTACAAACGAGCAAATGCTGCATTCTTAGACGTCGTAACTGCTAACTTTGCCTCTTTCTTTGCCTTTATGTAACACTCCCGATACGTCATTTTTTCCTCCTCGTTTGTACTCTCTACTAGCTTCAAATAAGCATCTTTCTTAGCTTCCACTTTACCTTGAACATCTCCATTCCACCACCAGTCCCGTTTATGCACCCCTGGAGAACCCTTCGTGACCCCTAAGACCTCTCTAGCAGCTACCCTAATGCAATCCGCAGTCATGGACCACATACTAGACGCGTCCCCCATACTCATCCAGACCCTCATAGCCACCAACGTCTCCCCTAACTCCTGAGCTTTGTCCTTGTTCAAGTTACCCCACTTGATCTTCGGTTTCCTGCACCCCGCCCTCTTCCTCTTACTCCTCTTGATCTCCAGGTCCATAACTAGGAGCCTATGCAGAGTCGTGAGGTGCTCACTCGGGATGACCTTGCAGTCAGTGCATAAACTTTTATCGCATTTCCTGCAGAGAAGGTAATCAATCTGTGCCTTGCCCATTGAATTTCGGAAAGTGGCCAGGTGCTCTTCCCTCTTCGGGAAACTCGAGTTAGCTATAACCAAATCAAAAGCTCTAGCAAACTCCAACATAGAATGACCTCCCTCATTCCTATCCCCAAAACCGTACCCACCATGTACATCATCATAACCCCTAGAACTAGCCCAAATATGACCATTGAAATCTCTGCCAATGAACAACTTCTCTCTGTGCAGGATACTACGTACCATCTCGTCCAGATCATCCCAAAATTGCTTCTTGACCTCCTGGTTCAAACCTACCTGAGGAGCGTATGCACTAATCACATTTACAGTAAACCCACCAACTACCAATTTAATACTCATCAACCTATCATTTACCCTCCTAACCTCAACCACGAGTTCCCTGAGGTCCCTGTCTACTAAAATACCTACCCCATTCTTGTCCCCAGCGCTCCCTGAGTACCATAGTTTAAACCCATCTACATCTCGTGCCCTAGTGCCCTTCCATCTAGTCTCCTGAACACATGATATGTTGATCTTCCTCCTTTGAAAAATCTTAGCTAACTCTATAGACTTCCCTTTCAACGTCCCAATGTTCCAAGACCCAATACTCAACCTAGAGGCTTTCTTACCCCCTTCCCACCCTTGGACCCCAGCCCCGCCCGAGGACATGACCTTACTCTCACATCGTTCACTACCGCCACTATTCATTATAACATATCCGGTAAAAATATATCTTAAATTTTACGTCCACTTTGTATGTTAGGTTTGGGCCTCAGAGCGATTCTTGCAGTTACATCCACCTCTACCACCATTAGCTTCGGGTGTACCACCTCTATTTCTCCCTCTATCTAGGAGGTGGGTTCCCCGACGGAGATATGGACGAGAGTACGAGGCTCAACATAATCCCCCCTTGTTCAGGGATATGTTAGATTTGCTAGAGGACGCACAGGTAAATGTATACCTAAGTTTACTTGTCCTGGCTTCATATGTGTTGCGTACACTCACGATTTTGTTTTTGTTACTTAATAGTTCATCTGGAGGCCATACATCGACGCACTGATAGATGGCTTGCCTGATTATTGCTTGGTCGGCCAAATTATTTGGCACTTGTGTCCCGTTGATGTGCCTTGATATTGTGGAGCATCATGCCACCAAGTGGGTACTTCGCCAGTTTGGTTGTCCGCAGCTTGTACCGCCACCGCCCACCTGGCAGAACACGTATTTCCAGCGAATGATCGTTCCAGGGTGGACCAAGCATATGTGGCATGGCTAGAGGCGCAGATCGATACTTGGGACTGGAGACTTGACCTGATACCCCCCCTCACCGCGGAGGAAGGATATTGAGCATGATTATATGGGTTGGTACCACGACGTTACCCGACTTTTTGTCGGGAATCCCATTTACCGCGCTGGCGGTCGGTACGTTCCATACGCCGGGAGGCACGAGGCACTGGTACGTTATTTGGTATTCTTACTTATAATTGTAACCTAGCGTTCCGTAATTTATATTTTACATGTTGTGCAGGATATTGGCCTACATTTGTTCCACCAGATGGGACTGCAGATGCAGAAGCGGTCACTTTGCACGAGTATGGCCAGCAGGTTACAGAGCTAACTGCCTGGACACTGCGGTGAGTGATCGGCGCCCACCTATACCACTAGAGAGTAGCAATGTGAGGGTCGATGCAACTTTTACCCGAACGGGTCGGGATCGAATCCACAAGGAGTTACGATTGTGGGAGTTGAGTTCCTAAGTGATCTAGTGGTGCGTTGTGATTTTAATTGCACTTATCATAAATTTGGTTTGATACTTAAACTATGGTTTAAACTAATTGAGTTTGCTAATTAACTAACTAATGTCTTTTTGTGTGTTTTCTTAATAGATGGAAAGGACTAAGGTTATGACTTTTTCCTAGGTGAATACTTAACGGGATCTAAAACCTAAGGCAAAGACGTTATGTTGGGGATTGTGATATAGACAATGCACGGAACTACTCAATTTATACCTCTCGGTAGCTCGAGTGACTTTTCCCTAATTGACTCTCGAGAGACCAATTGGGTGTCAAATTTGTGCAAGCAATTTAGGCTCAAGTAGGGTATTACTATCTCTAGATTTAACCCGTTAATTGAGACTATCAATCTCTTGGTTACATCCCAATTCCTTGTTGGACTGATTTTCCTAGACTCGAGTTCTCTTTCTCAAGAAGAACCCAAGTCAAATAGGCACCAATTAGTGTTTGCAACCACTAATTTAACATGGAAAACACAAATCAGTCCAAATATCAACTACCCATTAACATCTAAACCTCAAATTAAAGGACCCATCAAATACCCACACTAGGGTTGAGCCACAACCCTAGCTAATGGGTCTAGCTACTCATGATAAGAGAAGAAATCAGAGAAATAGATGAAGAATAACCCATATAATTTAATTGCAAGCTAAAACTTAAAGATTAAATGTTAAAACACTTCTAAAATTTACTCAAAGTAGCGTAACAATATTGCTCACGAGTTCCCTCTTACTCTGAAGTACAAGAGATGACCTAAAAATGGGAAAAGAAACTATTTATACTAGGCCAAATTTTCTGGACAAAAATACCCCTGCGGGGTCACTGCGGACCGCAAAAAATGGAGTGTGTCCGCGTTGAGGCTTCTAGGCTTGAAATCTGGTTCTCTGAACTTGTCCAGCGCGGTCCGCATAAAATGCTTCGCGGTCGCGGTGGCTACTGTTGTGGCCGAACAAAATGGAGTGCGGGTCGCACTGGTCTTCAGGCCTTCAAATTCAATTCTCTGAATCTCCTTAGTGCGGTCCGCACAAAATGGCTTTGCGGCCTCACTGCTTAAGATTCCCATATTTTCACCTCTCTGAATCTCAGTAGTTTGGTTCGCACAAAATGCATTGCGGACCGCACTGGTCTGTTGGACTGTGTTTGGACTTGTTCTTGGCACTTGTGCATGTTTCACTCCTTTTTGAACTGGTTTTGACTATTTGTCACCTTTTAACCAAACCCTGCAAACAAGTGCAACATGTAAGTGTTTGGGACCATTTTGTATATAATTTAAACCAAAACTAAAGCAAGAAGGAGTGCAAAATGTAGTATAATCCTGTTATCAACTCCCCCAAACTTAAGCTTTTGTTTGTCCTCGAGAAAACAAAATAAGCCCCATCTCTTAAGAATAACTCTAAGAAAATTCAGATGTCCTAAGGTAACCTCTTCTAGCATCAATTGGGACTAACAATTGCCCTCAATTCAAATGAATCATTAACAACATTTGACTTTTTAAATATCATGGATCTAGAGTGATACAAGAGCATCAAGAGTTGACTCGATCCATCAAGGAAACGCTTTCTACTACTTTGATCATTGTGGAACCCAAACTCATACTCCTCAACTCTCCCTAAGCAATCCTCACTTTTAGATTGTAGCACTCAGAACGAGGATAATGGAAACATGCTTATCTCTCTCAAGGAAAGGTCTCAAGTCTGGCTCTAAGTACCATAAGCTTGCCCCTTATGTAAGTCACCACTAATGTAAGCTTCATTCAACTCAAGATCATATAGGACTTTTGTGGAGTCATAGTGAAGGCTTTTGGTTCAAGGTAGGGAATATTTGGTCTAGGTGGGTTTTATCTTCCCTTAAGCACTTCATTTGTTTCACTTTTGCGCATATTATCTTGACTTTTTGAGTCCTTAAGCTCTTTCTGAGGGGTTAGAGATACATACTGTCACTCCTTCTTGTTCATTTCAAACATCTTTCTCCTTTCTAAACATTCCACACCCTTAATCTCTTTTCTTTCATTGATTCCCTAAAAAAAAATTTGATTTTTTTTTTCATTGCCTTTCCTTTTCTTCATTTTGTACCTTCTTTTTCACTTTGTTGCATTCCTCGTCTCTCCCCCAAACTTATTCTTTTTCCTTGTTCTAAGGAAAGAAAAGGTGCCAAGAGAGGGTTAGAACGGGTAAAGGCTTATATCATGGTTTTTTTGAAAGAAAAAGGTCTAAGTCTCAAAAGGGTTGACTAGGGATATTGTCATTGGTAGGCTATGGAAATGTTCAAGTCATTATTCGGATCAAGGAGATCTCCTATAATCACATCTCAAGTCAAACTATGCTTAGGATTTCGCCTAGACAAACATTCAGGGTAAGTTCTAGACTATTGGCACGGGACTTGGATTTGTGATTCAAATTCTCACCACAAAAGCTATGGGATTACTAAATAAAAAGAGTCGGGGGCCCACAACGACCTTAGCTAAGATTTGAGCAACACGATGGTTCCGAAAAACCACTTGATGATTATCGGTCAACACAAGAGTCTCAAGATCACTACTTTCAACATCCTATACACAACAATTTGTCTTTGACCATAGGATCAAAGGAAAATGTGTTAGGCCCAAGTGAAGTTTTTCTTGAGGCACCCTTACTCACTAGATACTATTTATACAAAAAGCAAAAAGAAAAACATACTCAAACCCTTAAAAAAGTTGTCATGTCATCCATCATCGGGAAGAGCCACCTGGTTCACACAACTTCCACCTTTGGAAAGAACCGTGGCATTAAGAAAACCAAAGGCTTATTGCACGCAAAATTCAAAACAAGAAGCTACGAAAATAAAATAAGAATCTATGAAAGGAAACATGCGGAAAGTGAAATGCGAAAAGTAGAACTAATATATACAAGAGGGGAATGAATCGAATATACATAGAAGGAATGAATATATACATTATAAGGTAACTTTATATACAAACTAAAAGTGCAAAAATACGAAAAGTGCTAGAATTGTAAGATTATGTACATACCCAAAACAAAAAGAAAGCATAAAAAAATGAAATAGTATCAAATATATACATTCATCCAAATCCAAATAGGGCTACCCCCTCAAATGAAAGATATCATTGTCCCCAATGCTAACTAAACAAAAATATCTCAAAAATTAAAAAGAAGAGAGTAAAGAGAAACCCCCTAATGGCCCTCTATCTGCATAGGATCCTGAGTATGGGTCCCTGGGTCTGTGGCATGCTCAGAAACCTGTGAATTGCTCCCAGCAACCTGTGTCTCCTCTAGGACCTGGGACTGTGTTAGACTATGGGGCTGCTCCTGTGCTGGCATCTAGGGCTGGGTAGAGGGCTCTCCCTGCGGGTCCGCCAACTAAATGACAGCATCAACAGTGCGGGGCATCATCCTCTTCCGCTTTGGTGGCCTCTCTAACTCGGGCTCTGGCTCAGGTCTGGCAGCTGGGTTATGCAGTAGCAGGTCCAATGGCAAGTGGTCCGCCTTCATATTATTCATGTCCTCCCTCAACTTCTTCATTAACTCCTTGGAGGCACGAGTTTTTCTCAGTTTCTTTGTCTCCTTTGCAAGATCCTTCAGTGCCTTACCATGAGTGGCAACAACGTCCAGAATCTACTTTTGGTTCTCTAGAATTTTCTTCTGATTGTCCAGAAGCTCCTTGAGAGTGTCCTCCACGGACTGTGGGACCTGTGGCGGAGGAGGTGCAGATTGGGCTCCCACCAACATAGAAAGGACATACAGCTTAGAAGTAGCTGCCTGCATCCAGTTGTTGATACAGGCTAGGGTCTGGCTCAGTTGGCGGGCAGTTAGTGGGTATGTAATAGATGGGGGAATGGTTGGGGCTGCTGAAGTGGAAAGTCTTGGAGCAATGTCCGGGGTGGCTGAGGTGGGATGAGTAGGTGCCACTACTACCACTGGCTCTTCAGACTGGCTAGGGAAACAGTGGGAGCAGTGGATTTTCCTTTGAAGTTCTTGCTCTTGGGGTTGTCATCACCTTGTAGGCTATACCAGGAGAAAGGAGCTCTGGGCTTTACCTTTACATCAAACTTCCTACCCTCCACCCCTTGATCCTCAAAATGCATAGTCAAGATATTTGGGAAGGGGTGGGATCTATCACCTTCGTTGACCACCCTGGTAATCACCCTAGACATTACATTCCCCACGTTAATCGGGAACCCTGCCATTATCGAGGCCACAAGTACAGCTCGACTAAGAGGAAGGGAGTTTTCATGAGTAGTGGGGTCTATCCTGCTACACACAAATGTCTCACACCCTTTTGCTTCAAAGTTTAGGGTGCGCCTCAGAATTTTTACCCCTGCTTGTAACCATTCTGGAGTGGTGCCCGGGATTGCCAAATGCTCTGCTAGCCATGGACGTGCATCCTCCCCCAAGTTTAACTTTTCCAAGTACAGTGTCTCATCCTCCTCATCTAAGTCAAGGTAATCATTTATAGAATTTCCATCGAACATCACGGTCAGATTCCGCACCTTAGTCACTTTGGAGTCCCTTTTTACATAAGCAACGTTGGTGTAGAACTCCTTGACTAGGTGCTCATTAGCCTCCACCACTTGGCAATTGAAGTAGTCCCAACCTTTTCTTTCTTTGAACTGTTTCAGCGCATTTGGGTTGTGAGGAAGAAGATCTCTTGTGATAAACTCGCTCCGGGACCAACCTTCTCTCTGGCCACCATTCCCTGAATTTGTGAAAGGCTGGTTGACTCACAAACCGATCCTACCAAGCTTCTGGTATTCTTGTTCTTTCTACTCCCCCCACTTGGGGTTCACCCTCTTTTTCTTCTTCTTCTGAGTGCTCACCAGATAATGAAGTTGTGGGTGAGGTAGAGTATCCATTGGCACTTTCTGCAATTGAGCCCTCAGACGACTCAGAATGTGTTGATGCTTGGGCAGGAGGAGAGCCCGTAGATGAATCCCTCAGTCTGAATCTCTCCGTAAAGTCTGGGACATACTCTGGCACTGACCCTGAATCAGATGCCTCCCCGGAGGGTGCATACTCACTTCCCGAGTGGGAAGCAGCTCTATCCATGGCATTGATTGTTTTTCTTGTCTCTTTGATACTTTTCCGGACTTGGGGAGTTAGTTTAATCATTCCTTTTCCTCTCCCCCGGGAGGACTCTCCCTTGCCAGGTTGCTTTCTACCTCCTCCCCTTGATTGAACCATTTTCTGCAAGTGAAATTCAGTTAAGCTTGTTAGTATCAAAGAAGTAGAAGAATCAATGAAGAATAATGTTGCAGACAGTTGAAGATGACTAGCAGAATATGCAGACGGCGGACCCACAAAATGGTGTGCGGTCGCAAAGAGGGTACCGCGGACCGCACAAAATGCACCGCGGTCCGCATTGAGGTGGGGTTCAGACTACCCTCTCTCTGAAGAAGGTCACCGCGAACTGCACAAAATGGTATTACGGTCCGCACTAAAGCACCGCAGACCGCACAAAATGCACAGCGGTCCGCACTGAGGTGGGGTTCAGAATACCATTTTGTGCGGTCTGCGGTCCTCAACTGAAGCTATTATGATAATTAAGCACCGCGGTCCGCACAAATCCATCGCGGACCGCACAAAATCCCAACCTAGGGTTTCAATTTTTCGGCCTAATTTAAGTCTAAATTCACATAGTATTGATCTCCTAGGTGTTTAATCAGTGTATTTAACTAAGTTAGGTCTAATTTAAGCATTATTAAACAAACCCTACACATGAGTAAGGGACTATGGAAGAAAAAGAGGAAAAAGAAGAAAAACAACTAATTAATCAAGAAAATAACAAAATTAAAAAGTTAAGAAAACAAAATTAAACTTACTAGATGTAGGATGAAGTGTAGATGAATGAGATGAAGTAGTTGTAATGAAGAGGGGTGATGAACAATACGCTTTTTTACTATTGAGAGTTGAAAGAGCGAAAAGTGTAAAATGAGGGCCTCAGGCCCTATTTATAGAAAATGGCCTGGGACCCACTTCACTTACCCCACCACGGTCCGCGGTACTCAGCTTTACTGGGAGACTGGGCAGATGTCTACTGCGAACCGCACAAAATGTCGTGCGGCCGCAGTGGTCCACCGCGAACCGCACAAAATCGCAGTGCGACCGTGGTGGCAACTTCAAAGATCCCTTTTCTTGTTAAATGTCTTTGCGGCCACACAAATGCAGTGCAAACTTCAGAGAGCTCATTTTTCCCAACTTAGTCATGTGCACTGCATCAAAATAATCCTACAACATCCCACAACCAGTTAATCAAAAAGAAACTCCCAAACTACAAAGAAAAACAAAGAAAAACAAAAAGAAAGACACATGGTTTGCCTCCCAAGAAGCGCCAGATTTAACGTCACGGCACGACGCAGGTTACCCTCAATTCACTTAAGATGGAGAAGTGCCACCACGTGGCTTTCATCAATCTTGCCCAGGTAGTGCTTGAACCTGTGCCCATTAACTCTAAAAATCTCCCCACTTTTGTTCTTTAGATCAAGTGCACCAAACGGAGTCACAAACACCACTTCAAAAGGTTCACTCCATTTTGACTTAAGCTTTTCCGGAAATAGACGTAATCGGGAGTTGAATAAGAGAACCAGATCACCCACTTTTAACTCCTTGCCACGAGAATATTTATCATGAAGGTACTTCATTTTGTCCTTGTACAAGGAGGAACTGGAGTAGGCATGGAATCTGAATTCATCAAGTTCAATAAGGTGCTCCACACGAAGATTGGTTGCCACATCCCATTCAAGATTCAGCTTCCTTAAAGCCCACATGGCCTTGTGCTCTAACTCAACAGGTATATGGAAAGCTTTTCCAAACACCAACTGGTACGAAGACATACCAATCGGAGTCTTGTAAGAAGTCCTATAAGCCCATAGAGCGTCATCCAACTTCTTTGACCAATCGGTCCTATTTGCATTGACCGTCTTTGACAATATATTCTTGATTTCTCTGTTTGAGACTTCAACTTGGCCACTCGCCTGAGGATGATAAGGAGTGGACACTTTTTGATTGACACCATACTTTGCAAGCAAAGTGTCAAAAGCTCTATTACAAAAATGCGACCCACATCACTAATGATTGCACGAGGCGTGCCAAACCTTGTAAAATGCTCTTCTTGAGAAATGCAACAACACTCCGGGCCTCATTGTTGGGTAGATCCATGGCTTCAACCCATTTAGAAACATATTCAACCGCCACAAGAATGTATGTGTTCCCACAAGAGCTAATAAACGGGCCCATAAAATCGATACCCCATACATCAAAAATATCCACTTCGAGAATGGTATTGAGAGGCATCTCATCTTTCTTCAAAATTCCCCCTGCTCTCTGACATTCGTCACATCTCTTGACTAATTCACTGGCATCCTTGTACAACGTAGGCCAAAAGAAACCACAACTTAACACCTTTGGAGCGGTCTTTGCCCCTCCATGATGACCACCATAAGGTGAGGAGTGGCATGACTCAAGAATCGACCTTTACTCTTCTTCGGGCACACATCGCCAGATGATACCGTCATTGCAAATTTTCAATAAGTACGGTTCATCCCAATAAAAATCCATGCTATCCACCCTAAGTTTCTTCCTTTGGTTGGAAGAGAGCTCAAGAGGAACAACACCGGTGACAATATAGTTGGTAATGTCCGTGAACCATGGCATTTCTTGCATTGACACAGAAAGAAGTTGTTCATCCGGTAAGCTATCATTAATCTCAAGCCATCACTAGGTCTCCCTTGCTCCTCTAACTGGGACAGATGGTTAGCAACTTGGTTTTCACATCCCTTCCTATCAATGATCTCCATATCAAACTCCTGAAGCAACAACACCCACCGCATGAGTCTCGCATTGGAGTCCTTTTTCATCATGAGATACCAGAGTGCCGCATGGTCGGTGTGAACTATGACTTTGGCACCCATAAGATAAGGACAAAATTTCTCCATTGCAAAGACTACTGCCAATAACTCCTTCTCGGTGACGGTGTAGTTCATTTGGGCCGAGTTCATTGTTTTGCTAGCATAATAGATGGGGTGAAAGATCTTGCTCACCTTTTGGCCCAAAACCGCCCCCACAACCACATCACTAGAGTCACACATTAGCTCAAAAGGAGAGCTCCAATCCGGCACGGTGATAATTTGCGTGGTGGTTAGCTTGTGCTTCAACAATTCAAATGCACTCATGCAATTCTCATCAAAGTTGAACTTGGCATCTTTCCCTAACAATTTGCAAAGAGGATTGACCACCTTCGAGAAGTCCTTAATGAAACGCCGGTAAAACCCGGCATGCCCAAGAAAGCTCTGGACTCCCTTTACCGAGGTCGGGGGAGGCAATATGGAAATGACCTCGATTTTAGCTTTGTCAACTTCAATTCCATGTCTTGAGATTTTGTGGCCCAGAACTATCCCTTCTTCAACCATAAAGTGGCATTTTTCCCAGTTGAGCACTAGGTTGGTCTCTTCACAACGAGCAAGGACTTTGTCAAGATTGCTCAAACACTCATCAAAAGAGTCCCCAACCACACTGAAATCATCCATAAATACCTCTAGAAAGTCTTCAACCATGTCAGTAAAGATTGCCATCATGCACCGCTGAAATGTAGCGGGTACATTGCAAAGTCCAAAAGGCATCCTGGAGAAAGCAAATGTACCATAAGGGCACGTGAAGGTTGTCTTTTCTTGGTCCTCTGGGGCGATCAAGATTTGGTTATAGCTTGAATACCCGACCAAGAAGCAATAAAAAGCCCTGCCCGCAAGCCTGTCAAGCATTTGGTCAATGAAAGGCAAGGGGAAATGATCTTTGCGAGTCACTTTGTTCAATTTGCGGTAGTCCATGCATACCCGCCAACCTGTGACCGTTCTTGTTGGAATAAGTTCATTTTTGTCATTTTGGACCACGGTCATACCACCTTTTTTTGGAACACATTGGACCGGAGAAGTCCAAGCACTATCAGAGATTGGGTAGACGACCCCTGCATCAAGCCACTTGATTATTTCTTTCTTCACAACTTCTTGCATTGATTCATTTAGCCTCCGTTGATATTCTACGAAAGACTTTGCTCCATCCTCGAGCATGATTTTGTGCATACAAAAAATGCGGGGCTTATTCCCCGGATATCAGCAAGTGTCCAACATATGGCCTTCTTCCTCCTTTGTAACACTTTGAGAGTAGAGTTTACCTGCACTTTGGTTAGACAAGATGAAAGTATAACATGTAAAGTATGGGAAGGACCGAGAAATTCATACCTGAGGTGAGGTGGAAGTGGCTTCAACTCCAAGATAGGTGGCTCTTCAATTGAAGGCTTTGTCGGAGGAGTTTTACGATTCTCCAAGTCCAAGGATAACTTTCGAGGGCCATATGAATAAGAACACATGCCTTGTAGAGCATTGGTACTCTCGATCAATCCATCTACCACAATATCATCATGGTTCAACAAAGACGCCTCCACGGGATCTTAAAGCTTGTTTCATCAATAATAACCTCGGTGACAAGGTCCATGAAAGAACATATTTATGTGTTATTGGTTTGCTTCATTGATTTTGCAAACGTGGAACACGACCTTTTCATTGCCCACCCTGAAGGTGAGCTCACTGGCCTCCACGTCAACTAAGGCCTTTCCCGTTGTAAGGAAGGGCCTTCCCAAGATGATAAGAACTTCATAATCCACCTCACAATCCAAGATAACAAAGTCCGCGGGTAAAATGAATTTGTCCACCCGCACCAACACATCATCAATGATTCCTATAGGCCGCTTCATAGACCGATCTGCCATTTGGAGACTCATGGAAGTAGCCCTAGGTTGACCTATCCCCAAAGTTTTGAACACCGAATATGGCATCAAGTTTATGCTAGCTCCGAGGTCGCACGATGCATTAGCGAAATCCGCACTCCCAATTGTACAAGGAATGGTAAATGCCCCGGGTTCTTCAAGCTTGGGTGCCACTGAATGCACTATGGAACTCACTTGGTGAGTCATCTTTATAGTTTCGCACTCCATTGACCTTTTCTTTGTGACCAAGTCCTTCATGAACTTGGCATACTCGGGCATTTGCTCTAAAGCTTCAACCAAAGGGACATTGATGAAAAGACTCTTCATCATGTTGATGAATTTCTTGAATTGATTCTCTTGCTTTTGCTTTGCCAACCTTTGAGGGTATGGAGGAGGAGGCCTAGGAAATGGTGCCTTGGCTTTTGGGACCAGCGGTTCCGGCATATCAATCATGTGTTCCCTAGACGGGTTCACGTCCCTTTGCAAATCCTCTCCTTGGTCATGAATATCAATTCTCACCTCACTAGTTGTTGGCTCTTCCACCATGTGCTAAACTTCAATCGGAACCTCATCATTTGGCAATTCATCATCATTATCAACCACTCTCTTTTTCCTAGAAGAACTCGCCTCACCGCCTCTTCCACTTCTTGTGGTCACCACCATGGCATGACCGGTATTGTTGTTTTTCCCACCCTTGGGGTTCACCACCGTATCACTTGGTAGTGCTCCCTTTGGGCGTGTGTTCAAGGCTTGAGAAATTTTCCCCATTTGCATTTCAAGGTTTCTAATGTAGGTGTTGTGGGAGGCCAATTGAGCATCGGAGTCCTCATTGTGCTCCATCATTTGCTTGAACATTTGTTCTATTATTCCCATGTCATTACTTGAGGAGATTTGGCCTTGAGATTGGTATGGGGGTGGATTTCTTGGTTGTTGGTACATCGGGGACCTTTGAAAGCCCGACCCCCGGTTACCATTACCACCCCAATTGGTGTTATTATTGCTCCCACTTCAATTGTTATCATAATTGCTTCCCCATCGTTGGCTGTTGTTGGTCCCCTAATTTCGTGAAATGTTGTTATTGTTCCAATTGTGTTGCCTTTGATTGCTCCAACTTTGATTGTTGCTTTGATTGTTCCAATTATGATTGTTGCTTTGATTGTTCCCTTGTACTCGATAATTATTAGCATACATGACATCCTCATATTGATCATCATATGACTCTTCTTGACTATACCTACTTGATCCTTGGTCACCTTGACCATTGTTGTTTTGCATTGGATTTCCCCGAGGTCTTCTCTTGTTCACCATAACATTCACTCCCTCCATGGCATTTACTTGCTTCGGCCCTTGTAATTGTTGAAGTTGTGCCTTGGCAAGTTGATTCATAGTGGTAGTGAGCTCGACAATTGCTTGCCTATGTTCTTGAAGTTCTTTATGAAGACCATTAACACCTGAACATTTGCTATGATTTGCCATGATGACGAAGTGTCAGCCATTTCATCTAAGACCTCACATGCCTCATTATATGGTAGCTTCATGAAGTTTCCCCCAGCCAATTGATTGACCACACACTGATTGGTGGTATTTATGCCTCGGTAAAAAGGTCTGTTGTATCGTAGCCTCAGTCATGTCATTGTTTGGACACTCCTTTACCATGGTCTGGTAGCGCTCCCAAATCTCATGCAAAGGATCATTTGGCTCTTGTTTGAAAGCCAATATTTCATCTCTAAGCGCTGCCATGTGACTGAGAGAGAAGAATTTTGCAATGAACTTGTCTGCTAGCTCGTCCCATGTAGATATGGAGTGGTTAGGAAGTCTCTCGCGCCAATCAAGTGCCTTCCTTATAAGAGAGAAGGGAAACAACCAAAGCCTCAAGGCATCTTCTGAAACATTCGTCTTCTTACTTCCCCAGCATGTATCTACGAAGCCTTCAGATGCTTGTAAGCATTTTGGTGGGCGACTCCGGTGAAATAGCCTCGCTGCTCCAAGAGTGTCAGCATCACATTTGTTATTTGAAAATTTCCCGCCCGGATTCTAGGCGGGACAATAACACTGGCGTACCCCTCATTTGGAAGGACCCGAGGGGCAGCTCTGGAAGGTGGAGGCTGGGGAGGGTCTGGGATGTCCTCATTAATATTGGCCTGTCGGCCCCGTCTGGGAGGTGGTACTTGGTTTATTTCATCTTCTTGGTTGTTATATACCTCCTCCCCCGGAATGATGTTTCCCAAAGGATCCACCATTAGAACTTGAATTGATTCAACACACACGTTAACAGAAAAAGGAAAGAAAAACACTTAACACCACTATTAACGTAGATAATCAACACCGTATAACTCCCCGACAACGGCGCCAAAAAGTGATCGGCGCCAACCTACACCACTAGAGAGTAGCAAGGTGAGGGTTGATGCAGCTTTTACACGAACGGGTCGGGATCGAATCCACAGGGAGTTACGATTGTGGGAGTTGAGTTCCTAAATGATCTAGTGGTGCATTGTGCTTTTAATTGCATTTCTCATAAATTTGGTTTGATACTTGAACTATGGTTTAAACTAATTGAATTTGCTAATTAACTAACTAATGTCTTTTTGATTATTTTCTTAATAGATAGAAAGGACTAAGGTTATGACTTTCTCCTAGGTGAATACTTAACGGGATCCAAAACCTAAGGCAAAGACATTATGTTGGGGATTGTGATATAGCCAATGCACGAAACTACTCAATCTATACCTCTCGGTAGCTCGAGTGACTTTGCCCTAATTGACTCTCTCGAGACCAATTGGGTGTCAAATTTGTGCAAGCAATTTAGGCTCAAGTAGGGTATTACCATCTCTAGATTTAACCCGTTAATTGGGACTATCAATCTCTTGGTTATATCCCAATTCCTTGTTGGACTGATTTACCTAGACTCAAGTTCTCTTTCTCAAGAAGAACCCAAGTCAAATAGGCACCAATTAGTGTTTGCAACCACTAATTTAACATGGAAAATACAAATCGGTCCAAATATCAACTACCCATAAACATCTAAGCCTCTAATTAAAGAAGTCATCAAATACCCACACTAGGGTTGAGCCACAACCCTAGCTAATGGGTCTAGCTACTCATGATAAGAGAAGAAATTAGAGAAATAGATGAAGAATAACCCATATAATTTAATTGCAAACTAAAATTTAAAGATTCAACGATAAAACACTTCTAAAATTACTCAAAGTAGCGTAACAATATCGTTCTCGAGCTCCCTCTTACTCTGAAGTACAAAACCTGACCTAAAAATGGGAAAATAAACTATTTATACTAGGCCGAATTTTCTGGACAAAAATACCCCTGCGGGGTCACTGTGGACCGCACAAAATGGAGTGCGGCCGCGTTGAGGCTTCTAGGCTTGAAATTTGGTTCTATGAACTTGTCCACCGCGGCCGCGGTGGCTACTGTTTCGGCCACACAAAATGGAGTGCGGACCACACTGGTCTTCAGGCCTTCAAATTCAATTCTCTGAATCTCCTTAGTGCGGTTCGCACAAAATGGCTTTGCGGCCGCACTGCTTAAGCTTCCCATACTTTCACATCTCTAAATCTCAGTAGTTTGGTTCGCACAAAATGCATTGCGGACCGCACTGGTTTAGCTCCAAAATTAGCCTCTCTGAATCTCAGCAGTACGGTCCGCACAAAATGCATTGCGGACCGCACTGGTTTAGCTCCAAAATTAGCCTCTCTGAATCTCAGCAGTACGGTCCGCACAAAATGCATTGCGGACCGCACAGGTCTGTTGGACTGTGTTTGGACTTGTTCTTGGCACTTGTGCATGTTTCACTCCTTTTTGAGCTGATTTTGACTATTTGTCACCTTTTTTACCAAACCCTGCAAACAAGTGCAACATGTAAGTCTTTGGGACCATTTTGTATACAATTTAAACCAAAACTAAAGCAAGAAGGAGTGTAAAATGTATTATAATCCTTAGTTATCAGTGAGCCCGAGAGAATAAGCGCTTGGGACATGACCATGCTTATGTGGTGCCGGAGACATACCATCATGGGCCACCAGCGACGCCGGAGCATGGTCGACGTACCAGGGCTGCCCCACAAGGTCGTGGGGGCCGGCGAGGAAGTGCTCCCCATCCAGGGGGCGTTGAGGCACTTGTTGAGGATGTTGGAGCTGATCAGTCGGGTGACCTCCATGATCCAGACTATCATCATAGTAACATGCCGTCATTCAGCCTTCAACTTCAGCTCACTCCAGGGACTTCGCAGGTGACCCCGTCAGATCCATTATTGATCACGGGCACGAGCATTACACGAGAGGATTAAGATCATTACTTTTTCTAGGCCCATCGGCCACTGCAAATGGTCGGCCAACCCGAGATGTTGATAGTGGGCACGGCTGAATTATGGCTCATCATCGAGGGGTCCTAGGGATCTTTCACAGGCACAGCCACACAGGTATGTTTTTATTACTATTAAATTTAAATTTATTTTATCTCATTGATTAGCCATAAATATCTTTATGTTTTCTTATTAAGGCTTCATCCTCGCCCGTCACGGATGTCACTTTGTGTGATACTGACCTGGTTGCGATGGATGATTATATTTAGGAGCCCGACGAGACCATGGTAAGACAATTTAAATTTTTGTGACTTAACACGTACATTCCTTCCTGATAGATTCCATGTGCCTCAGGAATTTATGCTCTTGGTGATATGTTGCAGCCATCCACATTAAATCATGCAAATCCTTGTTGGGGTGTGCCTTCTGAAAATTGACCTTCAGGTGCCTCACACAGTAACTGTGGTAGGTATACGGTTCTTGCCATGCAGGAAAATTCTCTACAGAACTTATAATACCACCATACCGATCAGATATTACACAAATACCTGAACGTTGTTTGACAACGTGCTCTTTCAAGTGGTTCAAAAACAGTTCCACGTCTCTTGGATTTCATTGGCACAAATAGCAAAAGCTAAAGGAAATATACTTCCATTAGCATCTACTGCAACGGCGATCGACTGCTTAATATCATACTTTCCATAGACGTGAGTGTCGTCTATGGATATTACCGGCCGGTAATGCAGAAAACCATTCATTGCTAGTTTAAATGCCCAGAACACGTATTTGAATATATATTCTTGTATTCCCGGACTCCGCTCAAGTTTCCATTCAACAACGGGCCCGGGTTTAAAGTCTTGCAATGCGGCCATGTACCTAGGTAGAGCGGCAAATGACTTATCCCAGTTCCCATAAACAATTTCAAATGCACGTTTTCGCCAAAGAAATCCCTTTCTTTTGTTAATGGTACATCCTTATTCCTGGTGGACGAATGTAATGCACTCGTTGATCTTGTATCTTGTGGACGCTTCAATGTGTGGAATCAGGACAAGAGAAATCAAGTCAACATCCAAGTTGAAGTGATTCCCACTGAATGAGTGCATTTCACAATTGTGGGTGCCAATGTATGTACCCACTTTTCACATACTTGTTTTCTTCTTGCTTGCACGCATCCAATGACAACCCGTAAACCATCTACGACAAACAACCTTGTATACATCCGAATTTGACTCCCATACCGTCATCTTACGATACTCTTTTACGCTGTACATTTTTGCCGCCCTGCTTAGGCGCGTTTTATCAGGAAAAACCATGCCCTTTGCCAGCACCGTTGAATCTAGACTCATCCCACATTGCTGTCCGAATTTTGTCAAAATCCCTTGTGAGGGCATCCACACTGGCATACTTGGTAAATGATCAGCGTAGGAAATCTCCTTGAATGAAAAAACACTTGGGACTAGGGGTGTTCAAACCGAACCAAAAAATCGTACCAAACCGAAAAACCAAACCAAACCGATTAAAAAACCCGACTAGGTTTGGTATTGAGTAAAAAAACCCGAACCAAACCGACATATAAATATATATTTTTTTTATATTTTTTAAGACTAAATATTGAATTTTCTTTAAAATAATATTGAAATATTTGGGATCCTCTCATGTCTTAACCTAAAAAGCCTACATTAACGAAAATTATTGTTGGACGACTATGAAAATAATTATCATGTATTACTAAAAATATTCTCCCATTAGAATATTTTAATAGATCATGTGTTTGTCAACTTTTTCAATATATACTAAACATATATTCACTTATCAAAACTTTATCTATAACTTTAACAAAGTAAGATTGGAATAATTTTCATGTAACAAAAAAACCGAAACCCGAAAAACCCGACAAAACCGAACCAATCCAAACCGATATAATTGATTTGGTTTGGTTTTGATAAAATCCGAACCAACTCGGTCCATGTACACCCCTACTTGGGACTATAACACTCTTGGTCTGACGGGGGTAGAGCATGCTCCCTCATCATATCAGGTCCAACATTTTCTTCCTCCTCATCACCACCCTCATCGGGAAGAGTGTATCATCTCTGAACTTATCGGCATTGTTGTCATAATCACTGTTCTTTTCCTCACTCTGTGCATCTGCCAGATCCCGATTAAATATGTCATTTTGGGCAGTTGAGTCAGGACAGGAGGTTCAAGTTGCTCGTTTTCACTGCACAAACAACAAAATAATGAGCTACTCAAATTGATAAATACTTTACATATAGCCATATCACTTCACTTACAAATCGTAACATGTTGACATCCCATGATGGGCATTATTGTGTTGGTGATGACTCCCGGATGGATCACCATGATCCAACACACCAAAACTATGCATATTCCAACTGGGTGTGGGTTCATAACTTGTAAAATTCATATCTGCCTGGTACCCCTTTGTAGAATATGTGAGTGTTAATACAAATCCAATACAACAAAAATAAACATCGTAACACAGAGGAAAATTGAAGTTTACCACTCGTCTTGTGGATTATGTAAAGTAGGAGAGAAATTATTTTCTCGCTCCTCATTCGCCGTGGAGATAAGTTTAGATCAAGCCAAACTCTTTCAGGTGGAACCTGTTCGGCTAAAACTGCTACAGAATAACCACCCAATGACTGAGGGATATCCCTGCTTTGCGCAACCTCATTATTGCGAATGTCTTCAACCTTCACGTATATTTCCAACATTTTTATCAAAAGAAATTCCCAGTATTAATCCGGAGTCCTCAAAAAATCACTCAAAGTTTCATCATCCTCGATGTTCACGTACATTTCTAACATTTTTATCAAAAGAAATTCCCAGTATTAATCCGGAGTCCTCAAAAAATCACTCAGAGTTTCATCATCCTCGATGTTTTACTCACCGTAACAAGCAACCCCTTGCGGAGTGACAAAATACGGGTCTTCCGGTTACTTTAAGGTTCACCGAACGTTTGCTCACACTTATTTTTTTACACAACAATGATATCTATCGTACTCCATTGTGGAGATAAATTATAGCTCACTAAGTTATTCGCCACCACAACCTCAACCCCCCCCCCCCCCCCCCCCCAATATAATTAAACTCTTACATTTCGCTCTTCAGCCATTATGACAAAATGCTTGAGAATTTAACGAAAAAGAAAAAAATTAACAAGAGTTGAGAATATTTCTGAATGGATTTTTACAAAATCCTTAACGCCTTTAAATAAGGCAATGCCTAATACGGGGGTCGAATTTTTTGAGGTATAGCGCTCTTTTTCTGAATGGATTTTACAAAATCCTTAACGCCTTCAATAAGGCAATGCCCAATACGGGGGTCGAATTTTTTGAGGTATAGCGCCCTTTTTTCTGAATGGAATTTTACAAAATCCTTAATGCCTTTAAATAAGGCAATGCCCTATACGGGGGTCAATTTTTTTTTAGGTATAACGTCCTTAAAGGGCGATATACCCATTTGAATTATAGTTATGTCAGTTAAGCGCAAAAGAGTTATTGGCGGGCCCACAAAATATGTATAGTGTCGCTTATAAAGGCGTTATACCTGTCAGTCTAGTCAAATTCAAACATAGTGATGTTATAAAAGGCGCCATACATATAGCGCCCTTTTAAAAGCGCTATATCTATTTTGGTCACAATATTTTTTCCACTCATTTTCGGTCATTTGAGTCCAAAAAGACCACATTTAGGTTCTGGACTCCTTTCTTATACAATAAATATACACACACTACACCCCGAAATGTCCCTAGTAGGGGTGTTCATAAAAACCCGAAAAATTGACCCAAACCGACTAAAAAACGATATTTTTTAGGTTTGCTTTGGTTTTGGTTTTGCATTTTAAAAATCGACCAAATTTGGTTTGATTATGGTTTTAATAAAAAAATAACCGAAATAAATCAATCGAACAGACTATAAAAATAGCTATTTAAATTTATTATTACGAACACAACACACATGTGCGTGTGTGTGTATATATATAAAGTTTCTAAATTTTTATGGTACATATTAGTCATTTGTATTTTTAGCTTAATTTTTTGCTAATATAATACTCTAATTCTTTGTCTTTATATTCTAGTTTGATTGGTAGTTTTCTTTTGCTAAGTACAATAATATATTTTATGTTAAAAATAATCAATTTTTAATTGAGTCTTTAAATTATTCATCACTATTTGATTCAATTATCATCAATATATCTGGTAATGATAAATTTCTCAAAAAACAATTGATTTGATAGTGTTACGTTGAAAATGTAGTCGCCGGAATATGCGTTTGGCAGTGTATGTCTCATATTTTAAAAAAAAACTAATAAATAACTTGACAAAATGAAAATCGACAAAAATCAAATTGATAAAAAACCGACTTAATTAGTTTGGCTTGGTTCCAATATTTGAAAAACCGACTTACTTGATTTGATTTTCTTTTAGAAAAAACTGACTCAAACCGAATCATGAACACTCCTAGTCTCCGGTATCCTATCTTCACGCTCTGATGTCGTAGGTGGGGCCCACTGCACGCGCCTAAACCTGACACCATTTTCCCATATCCTCTCCACATCGCCTTTCCTTAGCCACCTAAAATTCGTACAAAATCCATCCATCATCTTTTTTTCCCTCGTTCTAATAAGATCTGATATACTACATTGCCACACCACTAGAAAAAGAAAAAAAAACTCTGTTTTCCTGTATGTAACCAAATCAGATTATCCTACTTAGTTACATAATAAATTAATATAAGAATACACATCAATTAATTGTAATTAATATAAATCGTACATAAAAACCAAATATCATGTATTCAACTCAGATTCTGTGGAGTTAAATGATGAGATTTCCTCATTTATTACTAGAAACCTATAAAGCTGATAGACCAAAAACATGAAAATGGAAGTCCATAGAGTTGATGTGGCCAGATTTCGGTGGTCAAGGCTCAAGACAGAGGACCGAAGGATGGCGCTGCTCCGTTGTACTAGCACCCGCAAAAATTATGAGAAAAGGATTAGATACTGCATCTTCTTCTCACAATTTCTCACTCAAGCATTTGGTTTTATTTTAGATCAGTTAAGAGTTTTTTAACTTACTATTGCCACATGGAAAAACACGTTTTTAATGAAAGGAATGATCTCTTGTAATCATTCTACGAAGTTTCTAAGTACCGAACTCTTATTAATAAAACCTATTTATAATGGACATCGGTCTCACCATTTATAGTATTGTACTACTCCTCTCCTCTCAAAAAAGAACGATGCAGCTGTCACAAGATTTAATTTACGTGAAATCTTGGACTCCTCAATATTTTGAGATAAAAGGGTGTGTTTGGTATAAAGGAAAATATTTTCTGTGGAAATATTTTCTTGGACAACAAATAGTAATTTTATTCATTTTTCGGTGTTTGATACGCAAATCAAGAAAATATTTTCTCAAGAGTATTCATAAATAATTTTGATACAATAAACATGAAGCCATAAACTTTCGAACCAATAACTTTCCGGACCCACAAATTTCATAAACTTCTGAACCGCAACACTTTCGAAACCGCAAAATTTGAACTTCAAAACGCCTAAACTTCCAAACTCATAACTTTGGACCCAAAATCTTCACATTTTTAAGATCACGCGTTACAACTAGCTAATAACACAAGCTGTAAGAGGACCTATTCCGCTAGGAGTCAGTTTACTTACTAGTTATGTGGAGATTATAATGCAGGAATTGTTTATGCAATGATTAATAATGAATGGATTATGTATAACGATTAATTGTTACACATGCATTGTTACTTTTTTGTTTTAAATAGTTTATTCCCCTTATTGTCACACACTGATTTTTATTCTAACATTCTTTCCCACATAAAATAATACACAAATCCACATATAGCTTAAAGCGAGTTTACTTAGTTTGAGTTTAGACATAAGAATTGTAAAATTCCGGAATAAGTTATATTTTTTTCAAGTGAAAATGGTATTTGAAAACTAAAGTCGTGTTTGGACATGAATATAATTTTGGGTTGTTTTCGAAGTTTTGTGAATGATCTGAGTGAACTCTGAAAAATAGCTTTTTGGAGTTTTTCAAATTTTCAAAATTATCTGTGAAATTTGAATATTTATGGTGAAACACTGATTTCGTTAAAAAGTGAAAATATTTCGAAAAAAAGTGAAAATTTCTTATGTCCAAACGGGCTCTTAATACCGCTAATCAAAAGGTGTTTCATTTATTAGCAAAAAAAAAAAGGTGTTTCATTTATGCAGCAACCCTATTTCATGGAAAATTAAAGATGATTAAAGACAACACAAATACATATATTAGCAATATAAAGATTAAGATGATTCTTAACTTCCCACACAACTATATCATATCACGATTCACCTTATAACAGTTCACTATTATAATCTCTAAATTATTTAATTGTAGACCAAACAACTTTTAACAACTGAAGAATGACATAGTTAAATCAGCTATAAGACGATGAAGAAAAAATAGATAACATGTTTCAGTTTAAATTGTTCCAAAATTTGTAAGTTAAGACAAAAAATTAGCATAGCTGCACAGTGACCAGAGTAGCAGGCATGTGTTTAAACAAAAGAACAAAACCAAGGGGCGTCCACAATTGGTAAAAGAAGATAAGAGTGGTCATGACAGGTTTACGAGTACAAAACAATTTGATACAGATATGGCCAGTTTATTCAAATAGCGTTTCACGCTTTCTTAAATACTTCCGAATCGAAGGTTGGTGAACCTTTACTGTTGGTTTTTCACAAGGATGCAAGGCGCTTGGAGTACCGTAGCCTCTAACTTTCTCTTTCCTGCGTGAAGCCTTCTCTACTTACAGCAAATTAGCCCCCTCCCCCTCCCCTCAAAAACAAAAAACCAACCTTCACCGCCCCCACCGGATATGTTTTTCGACTACAGCAACTGACATTTATACAGGAACAAGATAAGATGATCACGTAGATAGATATCAACAGACTTCTCTCTCTTGTCTTCACATTATGTAAAATTTTAATGTATTATTCATGATTTTTCGAAAATCAAATTCTGTTTTTCATTTTAGAAATAACAATTTCATGGGGCTAATGTTATGTCCTGCGTCCCTCACCGGTCAACATAAACTTCAATTTATTATTCTCAAGGCAGTTTATTTTAAAGTAAAGCATCCTCGAGAAGCAAACAGTACACAAGAAACAAAAGAAAAGAAAAAATATACTTGCCAAGGGCTTCTCAACTACTAATGCCTAGCCACAAGCAAAGAACTAGGAAGCCTCAAACAAAACACAGAGCAAGTTACAAGAGAAGTTAGCAAGGCTTTCTCATCAAAATGTTGCTTCTATAGATGCTTTTGATAAATAAAAAATTTATCTGGAAAATGAGACGGACTGTCACATGTAATTGTTGACAAATGGCTCAATTACCCATACAAAATTACTTACAGAGTTCATTTTGAAAATGCCACTGTCTCAGGTAGAACAAACGATGCACACAGCATCCATTTTCCTGGTGCAACAAGGCGAACCTTGCGCATCTCTACCTCAAAAGCCACCTCAGATAGTGCAATCCTGATTTGCTGTTCAAGTATGAAGAAGAAAAATTCAGCATTCCCTCAGTAATACCTGGCCCAGAAAAGTTCAGTCAGATGAAAAGTAAATAGCGAACAGGCTAACAACAGACCTCATGAAAGTCAAATTCAGGATCCTGAGCTTTTGAAAACCCATAAACATGGATCCTTGGCAAGGTAAATTGCCTACCCTTGTTCCTCTTTCCGAAAATTCCTCTAAATGAATCTGCAAACATGAGAAAAGCATTTATGTATTGGCTATATGTCTAGATGGAAGGTCTGGTTTTTTTGGGGGGGGGGGGGGGGGGGGGCAGCCCCCCCCCTCCTTTTGTTTTTTCTTCAG
>ML250726.1:61436-101015 GCA_005239495.1 Nicotiana undulata
ACCGCATCTCCTTCATTGAACTGGAAAAAGAATGTAATGCAGCACATTGACTTCTGAGCATACATATCAAATATGGGAGTAAACGATCTCATGAAGGCAACAATATTAGTGACGAGAAATGCTATTGACATTGTTGCACAGTAGAAATACTCAAAAAAGAATTATCCATAGGATTATCGTGTCTTGCAATTGTGAAATGTCATAGTAGATCTACTCCAACACTAAATTGGAAACGGGGTGTCTTTCCCCATCAAACTATTGCCTAACAAGCAAGTTAGTATACATTTATGGACAAAACTAAGGGAAAAGGATACAAAAGGATGCAATATAACTATATCAATAAATTCAAGAAAATCCCAAGCCTCTCTCGTGCTCTGCATAAGCTTTTTCGATGCCCCCAGAAGCTTGGTTATCAATAATTTTCAAAACGCAAGCTTCACATGCTTCATAATTGCAACAATTACTGTCAATACTCGGAATTCTATTGTCCAACTACACCGTCACATGCAAGTTAGCATCGACAAAAAGTAACAAATTCTTCTTTCAATGAAAAGCTTTCTGAAGTCATAGGTCCAACCAAGAGAAACGGATAACTGAGACCAACAATGCTGCTGAAGCTCTAACCACAGAGTAATAGGAGACATCAAACCTTCAAAAAATCCACTAGAAGGATATTTCCTCAGTAAATGAAGAGAAACTGAGGATATTTTACATGCTAAAAAGCAACTTAAATGAGAAGAAAGGCAAAAGAGACATTGGATTACATCATTCCTGGAGCACAGGAACTGAGCCACCAAGAGCCTATCTAAGTGCTCAATCAACAAGAAGTGCAGTTGAAATATCAAAAAGTTATATTCTCAATCTGACAACTATGGAACTGGACCCAGGATATTTGCATTTACAGTTACAACAACAACAACAACCCAGTATAATCCCACAAGTGGGGTCTGGGGAGGGTAGTGTGTACGCAGACCTTACCTCTACCCTAGGGTAGAGAGGTTGTTTCCAATAGACCCTCGGCATCCTTCCCTCCAAGAACTCCCCACCTTGCTCTTGGGGTGACTCGAACTCACAACCTCTTGGTTGGAGGTGGAGGGTGCATTTACAGTAAGAATAAATTAAATAAACTTGAAGCAGAGGGCACATTTTCTCAACTAAATCACACCACATCCGTGGTGCTCCCAATGGAAAATTTAATGGATAAAACTAACACCAACGACTATCAAACTTTAAGGTTGAGTACATTACAGAAAGACAGCGTACCAAGAAACTCTGCAGCATCATTTGGCAAATTCATTACTACTTGAGTAACTGCCCGAGTTTTTTCACTCGCAAAAATACTGTCAATGAACCTCCTCCCATCCATGTTAAATATCTACAAGATAAATGAAATCACTAAGCTGTGACACCATATATCACTGGATAAATGAATTCAAGAAACCAAAAGTTGAATCTAAATCATGAAGACACCTGCAAGATCAACACCGTAAATAAGTGAACTCATCTTGGAGTAGAACCTTTTCGGTTCCAATGATTATTTGGTTTTTGGTGATAGCATTGCCTCATAAATAATAAGTTCAAGTATAACAGTAAGAAGACCTATAGGTACTCCATCATAACCAAAGAAGTAGCATGAGCAAAGAGACCCACTTTTAATTTATTTTCCTCGTTTATTTGTCAATCAAGACCACTAAAAAAAGTCAGATGACTGAGTGCATACGCCATATCTGAAATTCTTCCATAAATTAGGTTTTCTATTTTGAAATGGAAAAATATATTCTTTTAAATAAAAAATTTTAAACAAAAGAAGAAATTAGAATTTCGTGCTATATATATATATATATATATATATATATATATATATATATATATATATATATATAGATCCTATGCGTCTGACAGAAGTTAGTGACATACAACAGAAAAATATAGCTTGTATGTGGATGAATTTGTACCTCAATCTTCCTCTCGAGTTTGTTACGGACAGAGTTTCTTTCAAGATATTCAACAGCAGAAGGGTTCAAATCATTAGCGTATACATATTTGACCTTCTTTGCAGCGGATATTGCAATGGGACCAATCCCAGCAAAAACATCACCTGAGTTTTTAACAATTGGCAAAAAATAGAGATAGCCAGAACATAAAACAAGTTAGAAGAGGCACCACATAGAGACTAATTCAGATAATAAGCAAACCGCAAACTTATCAATGTGGAGCAGACCACTTCGTTGTCGTTTGTTTGGGTACTATTTAACCAGTGTCAGTTTCTTTGACTAAATCGACGACAATGTGCTCAATTTCAAAGGCGCATATCCATTCTACCATACTTCATAGTTCCAAGGTGCCAACTACTAATAAATACTAGAATCGTGGCCATCGATGTGTGTGCACATAATTCAAATTATTTGTAATTGTTCTGTCGCATACATAACGCTAAACTCAAGAAAAAATTCAAGTAGACTAATTCTTTTAGGACTTTTTTAATTGAAAACTACCGACACCATCATGGACTAAACAGTGCGAGAGTGTAGTGGAGAGGCCGCGAAAAAAAAATCAAAATAAACAAATCTAAGTGCAATTGTAGAGAAATCACCAAGTCTGGAACTCAAATACGCATGTAAGAGTGCTCAAGAGAACTTACAGACAACATCATCATGGGTGAAGCAACTAAGAAGCCTCTGTCTTTCAGTTGCCAGCCTAGAATTCCAATATCTACCAGAAAATGACAAAATTGGAAAATATCAGATCCTGGAAACAATAGATGTTCATCTTAACTTATTCTTATTCGCTCAGACTCACACTGTTGCTAAATCAACATCAAAATAGAGTCCATTCTCGACTACAGTGGTTACGAGTGAATGGTTTCCTGCCAAAACTTCAAGCTGCATTGTTCTGTAGTCATTGTGAATGGCATCAATTTTATTGGCAACTGTTTGTATCTTCGGCTTGTTCTTGTCCAAAACTACCTGGTAAAAGATAAACCAAAGAAGTGAAGGGGGATAGCGGCCAATGGATTATTGAGAAAAGAGATGAAAGTTAGTAAAACCAAAAGAAAATGTGGTGGATTTGCAGAAATCAGGTACCTTTGCAATAAGTTTCTTGTACGGGAGATGTTCATCTCTCAAGTTTAGATGGGCAATATGCCCAACAGTCTCAAAAGCTGAAGGAACAATCATGCCTTGTGGAAGCAAGACCTCTAAGACCTGCAAGGTGCACATTCCTCGTTTACGTAAGATGCAACAGCAACTTGGCAAATTCATGACAGTTTCAATCATATTAAAGACTTCCCACACACCAAAGGAAATAGGAACAAAACAAATGCATCAGGGCCTTCAATCCCACCCAATTTTACATGAAGGCTCTGGCCATGATATTTTCAAGTTTGGTAAATTACGAGACACGCGTTGATACCCATGAACCTCACATAACCCGCACACGAGATGCTATACACTTGATTGGCTAAAACGGCTAAACTGTGTACAAAAATATCCGTCCTTTTTTTAATATTATATCCATCCTAGAAAAGTAATATTAATAGCAAAAAATATGGCAGATGGTCAAGAATATCTAAGGGACATACCTCATTCATTTGCCAATAATTGTAAAATAATGTCAGCTTGCATCTCACAATTTCAAAACATAATCTTGTACTTTCCTCATTGTGTTCTTTCAGGACTGCCTGCAAACATAGTTTAAATTCGTAAGAGATGAGCTATTAACCAACATAAATAGGCAAAAAGTTGAATCTAAGCTTTTAGCTACTACTTTGAGTCAGTAAAACAAGCATTTATAACCACCACATCCCCCTTGGCCACTATAATACATGTTGGCGTATCTCAGACTTCAAAATTAAGATTAAGATGAATTATCCTGAAAACAAATGCTTTTCAATGATTTATTCAGACAAATAATTAGTAGACTTCTCGGTAAAAACTACATGATACTCATACCCTCCAACTATCTAATTCTATTCACTACTATGGAGGAAAGAGTGTATCAATGATGACAAAAGGGAGAAAGTATATTAATGTACAAAACAATCTTGACATGTATTATATCACCAATAGACCAACTATGTTTTAAGTCCCAATTGTTCCATTCTTGTCTCTTAGACAACCGCTCAAAACAAACAACATAACATACTTCACCATTTGCAACCATGAACAAAATAGGTGCCTGACAACAAACCGCGTTAGGCAAGATGTTTTTTCAAAAAATCAGCCTGCCACTCTACTTTTCTCTACCCAAATAAGAGACTTGGTTTACCAGCTAGGGTACGAACTCATGAGTTGTGGTGTGTATACAACACATACCCCGATGCACTACTTTATTTGTGGAACCAAAAGCTCTAAGGCCTCAACATACATAAAGGGAACAATTTAATTCAAGGTAAAATTTAGCAAAAACACTCCATATGTCAATTCCAAATACCAAGAAGACATCACACATGAAACTCAAAGCATATACATCTACCATAGTGCTAAACAAAAAACGGAAACCTTAATGGCCTCAGGCATTTCCTCTATCCCCTTGTTTGCGTACCTCTCATCCAATAGCAATAACCTCGTCGATCCACTCCATTTTCTTCTTCTAATAAAATCATCTCCCAATAACCCACTCAAATCCTCATCTCCACTCCCCTCCTCTTCAACCACCTCCACCAATGCCATCTCATTCCTCCCTAATCCTTTCCGCTGCTTTCCACTTCCCTCCTTTTCCTCTCTCTTCTTTTTACTCTTCTTTGGCCTCGATAACTTAGCCAAATTCTGAAACTTCACATATCCTGTCGAATTGAAAGTTCTGGCAAGTTTATCTCTGTACAACACCGAACACATTTTCTCCCCATCTCCTTCAGCTTTTCCATAAATTCTTCGCTCCAATGTGGTTAGGGTTTCAACATCATTATTGTTTCCGATAAATTCCTTTAATTCATCATCAATATCGTCACCGGGAACCCTAGCAATGTTACGAATGCGCGGCCAATTTAAGAGGTGGCCCCGTAATTTGCTTTCAAGGGAGAAGCAGTGTTCTGAAGGGACACGTAAAGCGGTTATATCGAAGACTCGAGTGAAATTGTCTTCGTCGAAGTTATCAGTGTTTTGGTGTACTTTGTGGCCTTTGAAGAGGGAAGGGCCATAAGAATGGGGTTGAGATAGTGTTGAAGACGAAGTTGTGGCGGCGGTGGCGGCGGTGGTGGTGGTGGAGAAGAGGGAAGGAGTGAGAGGTTTGGGGAAAAAGCGGCAAGTGAAGTGGAGAGAAGAAGTTGAGGAAATAATGAGTTTGTTGAGTATAATGGCGGAGGGCAATGGGTAGAGAGCCATAGCCGTGGTAACACATACATACAGATTACAGTGTGGTGTCAGGTGTGTATCTTTTAAGAGTTGTGATAATGGAGAA
Organism: Nicotiana undulata; assembly: GCA_005239495.1. Classification (NCBI taxonomy): domain Eukaryota; kingdom Viridiplantae; phylum Streptophyta; class Magnoliopsida; order Solanales; family Solanaceae; genus Nicotiana; species Nicotiana undulata. The sequence goes on from ML250726.1 coordinate 66,834, forward strand.
AGATACGTTTGGTCTCCGGGAATGGAGAGTAGGAGAGCAAAGGGCTTTTGCATAACAAATGTGAATTATTATTTCCAACAGATTTTATAATCTTCCAAAATTTCACAAACTGGTTTCTGATCACTGTAAAATCAAGACGTAAGTACTTAAAGTTAATAATTACATAACGGAATAGTATAAAACCAAGAGACATATTTGTTTGTCACAAGGCAACTAGTTCATTTTTTTTCCTGTATAAGAGATATTTAATTACATATTTGAAACTTATACTCCCAAAATATGTGTTTTAAATTTCAAATTACTTATTTCAAGTTTGAAGTTGAAATCTAATAGGCCATATTTTATAGAAAGAATTACAAGAAAATACACATGACCTCACATTATAATAAAAAATAGTCGTGTTTTTAAGTTTTACCCAACCTAACTTATATTGTAACTTGTTTTTTTTTACAACCATTGCTTCTAAAAGCTATGAAGTTTCAATATGTGTTCTCACAATCATTGTTTTCACCGTCTTCTTCCCACATCTTCTACAAATGCTTCAAGGGGCCGTCCGCCATTGCTGCTTCTTACCCCGTGTCACCTGATTGCAATGTAAGAAAATTGAAGAGTAGAAGTCCACCATTGAAGGCCATTCAAAGCTTTGCTTTCAAAAATATAATTTTTTGAGTTTGTTAGTTGTTTGGATTGGGTGTTATTCCAATTGATTGAAAATATCAAAACGAGTCTCAAATTTAAATTTGAAGGGATTTGAGGTAGATTTGAGTTAAATTTTAGAAAAGACGCAAGGAAGAAGATGAAGTGAGTTTTTTGTATAATTATGTATAATATTGTATAATAGTGTATATGAGTGTATAAGCACATCTTATACACTATAATACGCTATTATACACCTTTATACAAGCATCTGTAGACGGATTTCTTTCACGATTTTCAGTTGCAATTCTTGTTCAAAACCAATCCAAATGTCCACTAAATGACTTCAAATTTTATATACAACATCCTTATACTATTTCTAACAAGTCCCAAATTTCTCACAAAATCAAATTCGAAATTTAAACCCACATGTTTAAGCTTGTTACAAATTTAATTTTCACCATCCAAATTGATTTATTTTGTTAAACTAATATTTGAGTCACAGTTACTGATTCGAAAATTAACTTAAAAGGTTGAGCAATCTTTTTTAAAAATTAAATAGTAATTTCTAGAACCTATTGGTATTTTTTGGCTAGTTGATTGTAAATTGAAATATGGGCTATAAAATCATAAAGCACAGAACTCAGTTGTTCTTATGTGAAATTTTCCCTATTTTATAACAGCCAAATGGTATGTTTATTCTACTAAATATAGATATACTTTGTTATATTGGATACAGTGGCTCAATTTTTTTTTTGTAGCTAGTGGGAATTGAACCCTTATGAAGGTTTTGAACCTCCTTGACCACTAAAGTACAGAAGTTGTGTTAACGGGGTTCAAAACTTAATATATAGAGCTAAAAAACATATTTTGCCTTATATATAGTGTGTAATTTTTCAGCGAAGGGGTTTCGGATGACCCCTTTCCGCCCCTTATTGGATATACATAAACCATTTTAATAAAGGTAAGCACTTGAGACATAATTTTGATCTGTTCCTCTAATTCGTTCATGTATATAAAAAATATATTAGTATGCAATGAAAACTAATATAGAAATTATAATATTATGAATAATAATATACGAATTCTTATGCAGGTAAAAATATAAGTATTATATATAGCGATTGCCTCTTTAGATAATCATATTTACGTACGGTTGATACACATAATTATTCACAATTTATAACACATAATTTTGATAAAAAGAATATACTAATATATAAATTTTACATATGGATATTAATACATAAAGTTTAAATATTTGCACCAAAATCCAAAAATATTATTTTTTCTGTCTCAATTTATGTGTCATACGTTTATTAATCTGTTCTAAAAATAATATTATAATTTTTTATATAATAATTATTGATGTTAAAGTTATTTTAAAATTTAAACTTTAAGTTTGAAAAGTTTTAGTTTACGATGGAGTAGTTTTCTAGAAATCTTTATTTTCAATTAGCTTAAATGCAAAATGTGATGTTCTATCACTACACTTGTAGCTTTCTGTAATAATTCTTGGATAATAATAATTCACAATAAAAGTCAAATTATTTTTGAAATAAAATATTATATTATGTTATAATATATGTTGTATATCATATTAGTTGTGTGTAATTTGATATGGATTTTTCCCAATGCAACCAAACCATTGTATATAAGAACCTCCATCTGACTGACTATAAGAAGTGAAAGTGAGAAGACTTGGGGTGTTGCAGAAGCACAGAAAGCGTGCTACATTACTACAATCTGTCGCTTAACCTTTTATCGAAGTAATCTCATACGCATTGAGTTGGCGTTTGATTCAAATGGAGCTCCTTCGATCGAACCTCGCTCGTGTTCGAATTCCTGAACCAACAACTCGTATCTACAAGCACGAATGCTGCATTTCTTTTGATACTCCCGTAATCTTTCTAACTACTCCATTTTTTTTTTTCTTTTACTCTTCGACCATTTTTCTCTCTCTGATTTTACTTCATTTCATTTCTTTCTTTTGCTTTTAGAGTTTAGTTTGAATCGTCTGCCTAAATTTTGATGATTGTTATTGACTTCTGCTATTTGATTGTTTAGACTTTTGGGGTTTATCATTTGTCTGCTAGGGTTTATGACTTATCTTTGGAGTTAAATTGGACTATGTTAATTCATTTTTGCGTTAAAATTTTTTACTTCAGTTATTCTGAAACTGTAGGAAATGTAGTATAAGTTGCTGTTCTCTTCGTATCGAAAATGGTAAAAGATTTATCTTAAAATTGGATTTAATTTATATAGGCTGATAGGGTAGTTCTTTTACACTTCCATTGAATTTTAACTTGTGATAGCAAATTAGTTACCTTTTAACTTATTAAGAGATTAACTTGTAATTACCTAATAAATGACATGATTGTGTAAGGATATTTTACACCGTCTGCATAGAAATTATACTCTTTAACATTTTGGTCAAAATTCACTTGATTTGATATCGAGAAGCTAAAATGCCAAACATTTTGGACAGAGGGAGTACTGTTAAAAATACTTTGCTTGGCTAAGCTACTAGGGGAGTTAAATAGGTATAATGCCAACATTGGATTCTTTACTTTGATATTTAATATTTCTTTTCAATTATAATGTGACTATGCTTTTTCTGAGTCGAGGGTCTCTCGAAAACAGCCTCTCTACCTTCACAAGGTAGGGGTAAGGTCAACATACATACCACCCTCCTTAGACACCCTTGTGGGATTACACTGTAATTGTTGTTGTTGTTGATCTTTAATGTTTGAATTCGATATCGTTTTCAGTTGGAAAATATATAATCTGCTATTGAAACTCTGTTAAGCTATTAGTATTGATTTTGTTACGATTGTGATTTTTCTGATGCAACATTTTTCAGAAATCCGAGGGCGGGCTGTTTGTTGATATGAACACCTTTCTTGCATTTGGAAGGGATTATGTAGGTTGGAACTACGAGAAGACTGGGAACCCAGTTTATTTGCACATAACGCAAACGAAGAAGACAATTGCTGAAGATAGACCATCAAAAAGACCCACGCTTTTGGCTATAGGTAAAAATTTATAAGTCATATGAGTTGAATGCACCTTATCACTCAAATTTTGATGTATAATTTGGTTATGTTTTTCTGTTTCCAGGTATTGATGGAGGGTTTGATAATAGTGATCCCCAGTATGAAGAAAGCTATGAAATTGTTATATTGCCGGATTATGTAACCCTTCCTTTCCCTTCTGTGGAGTTGCCTGAGAAGGTACCTTTTGCAATTAAATTCTTTCGGAAGTGATGCATTTGTATAGAGTATGCTATACACTAAATATGGTTTAACATTTTTACTTCCATATCATTCCAACATGCAGGTAAGGTTGGCTGTTGATGCTACTTTAATGGCTGAAGCTGCTGAAAGGAAAGAGCAAGTTGCTTCATGGACTGCTGATAAGAAGCTTGTCAGTAAATATGCCATGGATCTGCAGCAGCTCGACAATGGTGTTGTTGTTCCTCCAATGGGTTGGAAATGTGCCAAGTGTGACAAGACCGAAAATCTCTGGCTGAATCTAACCGATGGATCTATCCTTTGTGGTAGAAGAAATTGGGATGGAACTGGTGGTAATGACCATGCCATTAATCATTACAAAGAAGCTGGTTACCCACTTGCCGTAAAGCTAGGGACCATAACTGCTGATTTGGAGGGGGCAGGTAATGCCATCTTTTTCTTTTGAAGAAGGTAACAGATTTTATATAAATAATCAAAAGAGTAGCCCTTAGCACAAAGACTGTGCTAAGAGAAACATAGTTAAAGGAACCCACCAAAAGCCAAAACCTAATCCTGCAATAGTTACAATGGCCCAATGATGTCAACTACTGATTCTACATCTTCTACTAGGGCCTCAGCCTCTTTACACAAAAGTTCATCTTATCTTCTGTTCAGAATTAGCTACATCTTCAGAACACCTTGAATTTCTCTCCCTCCGTATTGTCCACCAGACATAATTCTCCATCATCTCTTATGTCTCTCAATATAACCTGGATCACTCCAACGTGCTGACAATTAACAACTCAGCAGTTTTCCTACGCATTGTCCATCTGAGTCCTTTCATGCTCATAACGAGCTGCCACAGAGTACTGGTAACTCTGTAATGGAGAAACAAGTAATGCCATCTTATATTTAGATGATCAGAAGTTGTTTATCAGAACTTGCGGCTTAGCTCCTTTCCGTTTTGAATTTTCTTGTGTAGATATCAAGTCTTGATTTTTTCATAGTCTGATTATTACTGGTTTATTTCTAAGCACTGCAATCATTTGTAATGCAGATCTGCCTTATGGATTACTGAACACCCATTTTCTTTATGTTCAGTCAACTTAAGCTTTGTATATTTCAAGTCTTAGTTCAGGGTGAGGGAGATGTAACGTACTCTCCAAATATGTCAATCGTTTTGGCTAGCAAGGAAAGGCTGCCTGAACTGTTTGATTTTGGTCAGTTTCGTCTTATTTGATTTTGATTTTAGTTTTACGAAATTTCGGTTTGGTTTCGTGAGAGGCTTCTAAAATTCGTTCACTTAGTAACCAAAAACTAAGAGGCTCTGGATTTTAAAGAATTTGTTGACTCAGTGGCATGGTAGTCATTGAGTTCCCTACTCCCTAGATATTGGAAGTGGGGTCCAGTGGTTTTGTTGTCTGAAATTGTCTCTTTCTTGTTCCTTATCAAAAAGTTGTCTTCTCTTTGTTTTGATCATTTTCTTGGCCATGCCTACCTTTACAATGAACGACGTCAATTCAGAAAAGTAGAATTGAAGAGTATCAGAATATCGTCCTATATCTTACTTGTTGAACCAGAAATAGAGTGGGCACGAAGTTCATGTAGAGTGGCTAATTCCTGCATCTTTCAATATGCCATGGTTTATAGGAATACAACAACAAATCTAGTGTAATCCCACAAGTGGGGTCTAAGGAGAGTAGTGTGTACGCAGACCTTACTCCCGCTTTGAGAAGATAGAGAGGCTATTTATGGAAACAGAAACACATTAATGTTAGAATGACACAATTGTGTTTTGGTTCTATATCTTTACATGTTCTTCGGTTTCTCCAGTCTAGAATCAAGTAGATTTCCTGCTTGTTTACCTTAGAATAATTTTTTTGTATAACCGTGGTGTCCGGGCCAGCTTGTGTGCATTTCGACTAATTCCAGGGGATACTTGTTACCTCCAACTAGCAACAGGTACCGGTAATTCTATCCATGAAGATTGGACAAATGGAAAGAAAACACCTAGTGTTTTTATCTTTGTTAGGATTTGAGCCTGAGACCTCAAGTTCTCAACCTTAGAACAATTATTAAATTGCCATATATATGCTATGGATGGACATGTCCTTCATTAGTATGATAAATATCATGGTTGTGAATATGGCCCTGTACCTCAACTATGCTACTCAACTATACTGGATTCTTTACTACATCAATGATGCCCCTCATTTTACCATGCTTAAATGTCATTTGGCTTGAGTTAATACTAACCAGTTGCAAAGTTTGGCAGCTCAGATGTTTTCTCCTACCCAGAGGATGAAAGTGTTCTTGACCCACTTTTAGGACAGCATCTGGCACATTTTGGTATCGACTTCTCATCGTTGCAAAAGGTTAGCAGCTGCTGTATTCACTCGTATAAAAAGTGTATATGACGTGTATTAACTAGTTTCGCTACGTATCAAGCTTCCGTGTGGAATAGCCATCTTAATTGGGCCTTCGACTGAACTCAACTCCAGTAGTGTCTGAGGTGGCTTAACTCATACGCAGACCTAATCTAGCAAGTCGCCAACCAAGACAGTGATAATCTTTTGCTTACTAATGATTATTTTTCCTGTCTGTAAATTTCTTTGATTCTTTTCCCCTGTAACAAAGTTTGTTCTCTTTGTCGTTTCAAGTTTACTTAGAATTCTCCTCTGGAGCTATAGTCGTTGTGTGCATAATGGTTTCCGGCACTAGCATATTGTGCTGTTAGTGATGCAAAGTTACGATTGCTCCAATTCTTCTTCTTATAGATAGTGTGGTTTAACATTGTTCTTTTGATTAATAATATTTTTAGACGGAAATGACCACTGCTGAAAGAGAACTTGACCAAAATATTAATTATGACTGGAATCGTATTCAAGAAACTGGTCAAGATGTTGAACCACTTTTTGGACCTGGTTATACCGGACTAGTCAATTTGGGTAATAGGTGAGTTGGCCAAAGTAGCCGTTGTTTATGTTTATTTTCAGAAGTCTTGTCTCATTTTATTCTTTTTCAGTTGCTACTTGGCCGCGACAATGCAGGTTGTGTTCTCAATGCGTCCCTTCTGTTCACGGTGAGATTATTATTGTGATAAATGTCTTTGATGTTAAATGGCATTGAAGTTCGTTTCCACGTGATTCTACTTTTTAGTTTTAGCATTTCCCTTCCTATTTGGGTCTTATCATCTGATGTGCAATACCCCACAGGTACTATGAGGAGCAAAGTCTCAAAGCAGCTTTCAGTGTGGCTCCTGCTGATCCTACTGTAGACCTTAACATGCAGCTGTGAGTAACTTGCATTTGTTCATTTTTCTGGTTCACCATTAGTTCTCAACCAACGAGACTTCTTAGGTGGTCTGCACTGCTTAACAAATGACATCATCTTTGTTACGCTTTTACTAAGTTATGCTTGTATTTCTTATTATGTTTGGAAGCTAACCAGTATGTAGACTGTATATGTTCAAACTGAATCATGTCCTTTCTGAGACTCATGTAGTTAACAATCTAGGAAACCTGTGGAGAACATGCTTATTCTCAGCCAAGAAGCTTCCTTTAAATGAATGATAACCACCCACCTTGTTATGGGCAAGTGAATGAACAAGATGTACTGCCTGATCTTTGTAATATACACGAAGCTTCTTTTCGTGTTCGTTGTGTAGTGAACCGTAATTCTTAGTAGGGTTACCAAAATTAGGTTCTAAAGGGAGCTTCTTCAATCTTGTCCTTGCCAATTATACATTTTAGCTATAGTTTCCAAGGCTGAACTCCTTTAACCTCAATTTACAGATTTTATTCCTCACTCCCACATCACCAACTTTATCGCTCCACTGTGTTCTCCCTTTTCCTTACAAGAACCTCAACATGTTGTACCCAAGGGTACGACCTAGTGGTTAATGAAGTGAGTGAGAACCATGAGGTCCCAGGTTCAAATCCCAATGAAGGCAAAATCACTAGATGATTTCTTCCCATTTGTCCAAGCCGTGGTGGATAAAGTTGCCTGGTACCTGATGCGGGTGAGAGGTGCAGGTATTCCATAGAATTAGTTGAGGTACGCGCGAGCTGGCCCGAATATCACGATTATAAAAAAAAAAAGGAACCTCAAAACATGCTAAGGTTTAGCAACACATGCATGAAGAATAAGGTATGCAATGAATAGTTCTAAAGCTTGTCCTCGAATGTTTAGGTTAGGAAACCTTTAACAGTGTAGATAATGTGAAGATATATGTTACCTATCAAAGACAAATGTACATATCAACTACGGAGAATTTAGAAACCTAACTTAGTGGAGGCAAAGTCATATTAAGCAATGCACTTATTAATCGTGTATAACCATCAATGGAATGAAATAATGTCCATTTTTTTAATAAGTAAAGCTTGACGGAAGAGGTAAAACCAATATAATGTGGAGTGGAGAAATGTCCATTATATCCTATAATGTCTACTTTCTATAAGAAAGTAAATATTTTTTAAAAGAATTTGCACCCAAGGGTGTGGCATAGTGGTCAATGAAGTCGATTGAGAGCCATGAGGTCTCAGGTTCAAATTCCAGCGGAGGCAAAAACACTCGGTAATTGTTTTCTATATGTCCAAGACTTGGTAGACAGAGCTACTTGTTTCCTGTGCTGGTGGGAGGTAGCAGGTACCCCGTAGAATAAACACTTGGTGATTTTTTCCTATTTGTCCAAGGCTTGGTAGACAGAGCTACTTGGTACCTGTGCCGGTGAGAGGTAGCAGCTATCCTATAGAACTAGTGGAGTGCAAGATGGCCCAGACACCACAGTTATAAAAAACAAAACAAAAATGAAGAATTTCTATGGTGGATTCCTTTTATTTTAATTTCATGATGCATTCGAAACATTGAAATAGATATACGATAAAAAGATAAAATTATATCAATCAATCAATCCCGGATTGGTTGGATCGGCAAAAGATGCAAGCTAAGGACTTCCCAAGGGATCATCCATCTTAGTCGTCCCAAATCATTTAAGTTGATGTTGAAACAAGAGTATATAAAGTTAAAGTTGGGCAAATGGTTATGGAAGGCGACATTGTGTTTGGACGTGAACCTCACTTGGAACAACAGTTTTTGAAAGTTGGGATTTGTGTCTGAGAACCAGTATTCACTTGAAATACACCTTCATATATTGAAGTTCAGCATTAGGGTTGTAGGTTAGGAGGGAGTCCAGCTTTTTTCTACTTTTGTACCGGGGTCGGGGCTAGGCTGAGAGTGTTTCGCCTTGGGATGTTAGTGGTTTATGTAGTTCTACTTCGTTTTTTTCCCCATAGTTCTACGACATTATTACTGGTTATTATTATTGCTTTTCCATCTATTGTTATGATGCTGATACTATTTTTCTGGCTTTTGTTGATGTCACTGATCTATTGTTTATTTTCGTCTTCTTTAGCCGACGGTTTTTCGGAAACAACCTCTCTACCCCTCCAGGGTAGGGTAAGGTCTGCGTACACTCTACCCTCCCCAGACCCCACTTGTGAGATTTTACTGGGTTGTTGTTGTATGTCAAGCCCAGATGGGCCCGGAGTATCTGACATCTTTCTGTGTTTACTTTTGGGGGAAGGACGCTGGCGTGGATTGTAAAATTGCCCAAGTTTAAGTCTGTGTATACCATGAGTGTGTTTTCCTTGTCTTCCCTAAGCACCCCCCACCCCCACCCCCCCAACCCAAAAAAAAAGAGAAAGAACAAGACATTATGAGCGACCTTTGTCTGTTCACCTAATTGTAGGCAGTTACAGGGGTTTTGAATGTCTAATAAGCATTAAACACTGAGCTGTTGATGCGTGCTTGTGTTTGGTTAGCGATTAACTTTAGCAGACAAATCCTTGCATAGCCTGACTTGCATTACCATTGCTAGATTCTTTTGCTTGATACAAGGTTAATTTCTTACTTGATAGATGGTTCGTTCTTAGTTCTTCTTTTTTGGTATATTTACCTTTCTTTTGTGGGCAGGGGAAGTTCGGGGAATATACTGAGTTTGTATCCTGTGAGTCCAGTCTATGCCGTACCAGGACAATTACTTCTATTGTGTTAGAATTTTTTAATTTTCTGAATTTTCTACGATAATAAATACTGAGCGCCCGTAGCGGAGCGCTTTTCATTCTTCAATTTGCAGATATGATGAATATTACTTTGCTTTTTATGATTTCTTTGTGTGTGCCCTTAAGTTGTTGACACGTTACACTGATTTTGGCAGAACAAAGTTAGCTCATGGCTTGCTTTCTGGAAAATATTCTGTTCCTGTTCTGGAGGTATGTGTCTGGAAAAATTATTTCTTTGTGCATTGCGTCTTGGTGGATAACAATTATCTTTTGTGATCCAGAATGATGACAAGTCAAATGCTCCAAGTTCACTGGTAAACTTTCATATATGAGAAGTTCATGTTTTCTTTTGGTTTGCATATAATTTACATAATCTTAGCTCACTCCTTAGCTTTTATTAGGCTAATCAAATATTTTGATGGAAATTTACTGGCATGTGGTAGGATTTATGCTGCTCTGAAGTAAACATGATGACGAAGCTCGCAAATAAAATAGGATAGTGGTAAAAAATGGTTGCATTTGGTTCATGGAAAGCTTTCCCTGTTGTTAGCCAAAATTGTTTTCTAAGTTTCTAATTCTTTGTCGGGCAATATAATTTGGGGTTGGGGGAGTGCTCTTTCATTATAACATGAGTAACTGTGATTTGTTATATAATATATGTGAGCCTTAAAAGTTGAAAGTTTAGATGCTTTTAATCTAGCTTTCACAGTGATCTTCTAAAGGTTTAGATAGAGGGCTTTTATCTTTTATGTTGTGAGGCATTTCTAGACTTACTTTGGGCCGGATGATTTACCTATTAAATCAGGTTGTGTGCTTGACATTGTAATTTTTACCCCTCTTTCTCTCCCAGCTTTTTTATAAATCCTTTGTTTTTCTTAACTTTCAGAAACAGGAGGGCATCCGTCCCCGCATGTTCAAGTCAGTTATTGCTGCTAGCCACCCTGAATTTTCTACTATGAGACAACAGGTATCTGGAATCTACTTCAATCATTAGATGTTTCCATTTGAGATAACCAATTAAAACATGATAATGCTGTTCACTACTAACAAAGTCCTGAAATCTATTATTTTTTACATCTCAAGCCACGAAACATCCGATATAGCTCTTTCCTGTTGAGGTGATGAAGTGTGTGTCTGGGCTGGTTTTTATAACAACTTTGTTTTATTCCATAACTGTTTCACCTCCCACTGATGTTTTATAACTGATTTCATGCTCACACGTCATGTGTTTTTTCATTGCCCTTGAAGCTCACTAGTTTGTCTTTCTGTACTTTTGCATCAATGTTCGTTCTGGTTTGTTGTCATTATCATGGCTATTGTTATCAGTACATTTTATTGATGTTAGCTTATGTCTAGGATGCATTAGAGTTTTTCTTACATTTCATTGATCAAGTTGATCGGATGAACATGGGGAACCCTAATTTTGATCCTTCAAGGAGCTTCAAGTTTGGAATTGAAGAACGCCTCCAATGTCCCTCAGGCAAAGTGGCCTACAACGGGAGGAAAGATTATATTCTTTCTCTTAATATTCCTTTAGAAAAGGCGGTAAACAAAAGTGAGTTTTTGTCGTACTTTATATTTCCCCTGCCTGCGCTTCTATCTTATAATTCATTTGGTATGGTATTCTAGGAGAGCTAGCAGACTTTCAAAAGTTAATGGCTGAGAGAGCTGCAGAAGGAAAGGACGTGTGAGTTTCGGCTGGTCTGCTACACACTTCCATTTCTTCTACTTTCTTGGTAAATGTATAGCTTTTGCAGGTCTACAGATGAAATTGTCCGCCCAAGGGTTCCATTAAAGGATTGCCTGGATTGTTTTTCAGCTCCTGAGGAGGTGCATGATTTTTACAGCACGGCTTTAAAGGCTAGGACAACTGCAATCAAGCAAGTTTCTGACGTCCCTTAAAGTCCTTAATTCTATTTTGTCTACTTCACTTGCAGGCTGCTACTATTTATTTCACCTCGCAATTACTTTTTTGTTTGCAGTAGGCTATATAAATACTATTGCTATTGCCTAGTATGTTGTCTTCTTCAGTTTCTCACAACTTGAATAATTGGTTAGGATTAGTGAGGAAATGATCGATGCCTAGCAAGAACATGATGTCCTGTAATAAGCACCTTTCTCTATTTGCTCACCCTTCTACTGACATCTCCTTTTTTCTTTCCTAATAGAACTGCAGGTTTGACTTCCTTTCCTGATTATCTGGTCTTGCACATGCGAAAATTCGTCATGGAGGAAGGCTGGGTGCCAAAGAAACTCGGTATGCTACTTTTTCTATAGCTTTGTATATTTCTGATGGAGTCTATTGCTTTAAATTCTCCTGTTAATTGTTACTCTTATTCTTTGGGGTGGTTGATATGCAGATGTCTATGTAGATGTCCCTGACATCATTGACATTAGTAATATGCGCAGTAATGGTCTTCAACCCAGGGAAGAGCTATTACCTGAGACTGGTATGATTACCTTGTCACCGATATAATTTTGATAATGTTCTATTTCATATATGTCAAATAATGTCATGTGACTATGTATAAATGTGTGCATGGCTAATGTGAGTTGACCATATACTTTGTCTTGCCTACCTTTTTATGCCAGTCATGCTTGGCAAGAATTTATATTCATACTCCTTCAAAACCCCAAGTCCCTTCAGAAAATATTGCATGTGACTGAAGAAGATGAGAAGTCATAGGATCAGAACTGTAGGTGAAATAGCTAGGTTTGTGATGATATCAAAAGAATTTACTCATAGTTTCATTTATCCATTCTATGGGAGCAATTGGTCTACTTCTCTGCTGAGCACATTGCTTTGAGTTTTGGTAGGAGCCTTGCTTTCCTTCACATCTTTTCTGTCATGCCTCTATTACGATGTTGAGGTCATTGCCTCTTGTGAGAGAGAAGAAGTGTGTTAAAGTGGCTATACTGGCTTCTGATTTGAATCAAATTGAAGCAAAGTGATTGGATGGGTTCTTTCTGGTAAAAAACATTGGTCTCCTTGCAAGTACCCTAGCTGATAGGTTATTAAGTGGAAGACCGCCCACATGTTTTGTTGATTCATTAGTGTTCAAAGTTTGTATTCCTGTTCTTTGACTGCAGTTAAGCGCTATTGTTTCAATCTCTCATTACTAAGATTCTTCTCCCTTTACAAACCAACAACAAACAACTATGCCTCAGTTCTAAATGAGTTGGGCTCAACTATATGAATCCTCACGGACCATGTTTCTCCATTTAAATTCATCTCAGGCCAACATTATACAAACTAAAAATAAAAATAAAATGTACAATAACGATAACAATAAAATTAAAATATGAAGTACAAATTAAAACAAAATTGACAAATAAATTTTGAAAGTACAAATAAGTTCCCCCTTTGCTCCTTGTAGAAAAACATTAGGACTATTTTTTGCTTTTATTAGCATTGCAGTGGTTGCTCTTAACCAAGTTTCTGGATTGTTCTCTAAATCAACATGTCTGTTGAGTAAATTAATAGCAGATTTCACCTTATGAGTTCTTGACCCAAAGTATATATACCCATCAAGTACTTCAGTAACTCGAAAAAAGTTGGAAAATTCAAAAAGAAATATTTTATAACTCTGAAAGTTCTAACAAGAAAAACAAAATTTCTTGTCCTTTATTTTGAAAGGCATATTCTACTGTGGTTATCTCTGGATTTGTTATTTTTACACTGAATTGTTTTGCCAGTCCGTAAATTCTAGTTCAAATATTTTATAGTTGGTTTGAAAGCCATATCCTATGTGTTCGTGTTGTTTCATTGTTGGGAGTTGTGATAAAAGATAAAATATTATTGCATATACATAGGGATAGAAACAGACTCTAAATACCTCAATGATTTGCCATTTGAAATTGAAACACTCTGATCACCATTTAATCTATTCCCTGATAATTGTCACTTTCTGAAACTTTTATAATTTTTGATTCTCACGCCCCAAGACATATTTATACCCGTTCTAGTAAGACACGTTGTCATCAGCTTGTTAGCGTTTCTGTTTTTGTGAATGACAATTGTACATCACGCTGGATGTGGATGTATTCCCTACTTGTATGCCAAGTCTATATATGTTCTGAATGTTCCGACTCTTGTCTTAAAAATTTCTGGATATTCAATAAATATCATTTGTGATCCATGTGGACAGCTACTGGAGATGGTGAGGAATCTCCGAAGCTTTTGGCTGATGAGGTTATTGTTGCACAACTTGTTTCAATGGGATTTAATTATCTGCATTGTCAGAAGGCTGCAATCAATACTTCCAACTGTGGAGTTGAGGAAGCCATGAACTGGTTGCTTGCTCACATGAATGATCCAGGTGCTGTTAGAGTCTATTTTAGTTGCTCAAGCTTTTCAAGTTTCTAGATGATGAGAATATTGCTTTTTATGTTCTTTCCAGATATTGATTCTCCAATATCCCAAGATGTACAAACTCCACATATTGATCGATCAAAAATTGATACACTGGTTTCCTTTGGTTTTGAAGAGGAACTTGCTTGTAGGGCACTGAATGCATCAGTAAGTCTCAACTCCAAAGGTTTTCAGAAGCTATATGCTAGGCTCTTTTATTAAGTGTTGCAATTACGATGGCTTATCTTTTTTCCCTGTTATTGTTTGTGTTTCCAGGGTGGTAATGTCGAGCAAGCAGCTGAATGGATATTTAGCAATCCTAGTGCTTCTGCTGCATCAGATATGGATGTTACAACTAGTGATGGAGCTGCAGTCGATACCTTGCTGCCTGATGGAGGAGGAAGTTAGTTCCCCATCCCTGATTCTATTAGTCGCCGTATAACTTTACCTAGATCTAACATGTTTGCAAAAAATACACAAGTGAGCCTAGGAGCGCCCTTTCGTTTTCTATTCCTATTTATGTTTTCATAGTTTAACTGAGGAGCCTAGGAATTTATTTGGTAATAATAGTCAATCAGCTGGTCTTGGATTATGTATATAGAATGTTTTTTCTACTGTCAAATTTTGTCTTTGCATCTAAACTCAACTCACATGTAATTGCCCTTTTTTTACAAATTTTGCTGCTTCTAGTCTTTCTGAGGGGAGGTGCTTGGCTTTTCATGATCTAACTTTTCAGTATTGGATTTAGAAGAGTTCACATTTATGGGAATCTTTTCGGCTGAGGGAGCAATCGAGACTGTCCTCTTTCTTTGATTCCATGACTTATTGTTTGGAGCAATTGCAAATACCAGAGAATGTTCCAGAGTATGGTCTAAGAAGACTTTAGCAAGTTAAGGCTGTAGATTTGAGGCGAAACACCTAGTTCTGCTTGCAGAAGCTGTTTAGTGTTGGATAATACTTAATACTGGGAGCCCCCAGGGGTTTGGTTCAATACTAAATGTAGTATGACGATAGATGTGTGGTAGATGCACGTCACGCTCAAATCTTGCTAGGGAACCAAGTTTGGTATTTAAGTGGAGAAGGGTAGAGGGGCATGCCAAGTATCTACCGAGTTTCACAACTAGATTTCGGTTGGTAAAAATAAAATAGAAAAATTCAATACTGGGAAATGCTAATCATATCCTTGGTCCAACTGATGCATATCACCCATCCATACTGGTGAAATATTTGCTTCTATCTCAGGTAATTTCTTGCTACTTGATTATTTGACAAAGTTTGCTTTGAATAAACAGGATACAGGCTCCTTGGATTGGTGAGCCACATAGGCACCTCTACCCATTGTGGCCATTATGTAGCTCATATTCTCAAGGATGGTAGGTGGGTGATTTTTAATGATGAAAAGGTTGGGATTTCAAAAAATCCGCCTCTCGACATGGGATACTTGTACTTCTTTGAAAGACTGGAGAGTTAAAGATGGAGATCAGGGCAGGTTAGATGAATGTTGAGATACAGGGCGGAGGACCAGGTAACTTGATGGAATTGTTGCCAACAGATTGAATACATACAAAAATTAGTGCAGATATGCCGATCATGCATCATTTTAATGAGATTACATCTCATTAGCTGAACTTTGATCATTCGCTGGATTTTAAAGTATTATCCTTCCATATTTGTGGAAATTTTTGAATTTTGGTCTTCTTCTGGTTTATATAATTCTATTCTATGCCTTTTTACTTTATCTTTTCCTCTCCCTTGATATGAGGCTTGATTTTTCCAGGAGAATGAAGAGTTAATTGTTGGTTTTTAGGTAGATTTTACCGAGTCTCTAATTGATAATTAGCTGGTCATTAGAAATCAACTTGTGGAGAAGTTCCTTTGTGATGTCAGCATCAGGCATTCACGAGTTACATTTTTTTCCCCCGACTATAGGTGTGTGTCTGGTCACTTTCTTATTTTTTTTTAAAAGGAAAAGACAACAATAAGCGTCGAGAAGGTCTTAATCTGAATTATTTTGGAAAAATGATACTGTATTGCTGCTATAAAAATAATAGCTTGAAAAAATGTATAAAATTTGTATATTTTGGTATATATATACATTATGTATGTTATGTACAAATATTATATAAGTTTTATACGCTTTTTCGACTACTAGATGTAAATAGTTTCTAGCGCGAGCTAAAAGTGATAATATCCTAATTATTTTGGAGGCAATATTGTGAAACAATCTGTTAATTGAAAAGAAAAGTATGGGTCAAATGGCCGAGCAAGTCAAAGAAGATAAATGTTATGCACGACAAATTCTCTAGCTTATGATTCTAATAGGAAACGTGAATATATCAAGAATGTTCAAGGAATAGATTGTTCTGGTGAGATGGTCGTCGTTAATTTATTTGACCATTTCAGTTACAACTTCATATTCTCAAGTTTCTAGCAATTTTGTCATTACAGTTTGGTATTTATGTGCAAATAATCCTCCAATTGGAGCGTGGCCAAATCGAATCGTACTTCTCGCAACATAAGAAATGAAGCACAAGGGTAAAGTGGAAAGAAATTGAAAAAATAATGTTGTATAGCCGCTCGCCAAATAATAATTGAAATATATATTTTTTTAATAAATAAACATAAGAAATAAATATATACATTTTTTATACATAAAAATATATAAATTTTATATACTTTTGCAGTTACCGAATATAAAATAATTTCAACCTTAGGGCTTAAAGTGATCTTTGCCCAAGAATATTTTTAAAGAAAAAAACAGGCAATAAGTCAAGGCCGAATATTAGGCGTAAATCAACTCCAAGTTATTGTGTTGAGGGGATACTGCACTTTTTTTTTTATATGTTTCCTCCAATAAGGAAATATGTCATAAGCTATGCCGTCTTCAGTTATACCACCCACCCCCACTCCTCAAGGAAGATGAGCAGGTGATACATTATATAATGGGGCTATAGTTCGTCATTTCCTGTTATTGATCTTTTATTACCCCAATTTCGCAAAGTTTGAGAAATAAGCAGAATTTAAACTCATGATATTACAATTTTAATTATGCTTAGTTACTGCACTATGAATTATTTGACTTAATAAAAATAGGACTGCACATGAAAGAATATGTTGATAGATAGGTCAACAAAAGAGGAACAATTGGACTTCAAGCAACTAAGATGGTAAAATTTAGACAAATTGGTAGACTTACGAATTCTTCATACGTTCCAGATTAATTAAAGAGAAAAATTCGTTGCTAACATCTTTAACTGAAAACAACCAAACGCACAAATCACTTCATGTTGTACACATGCCACAATATTGAGTCAATGGCAGGGGCTGATTCACCTTGGTGTAAGCGGTGTCATCCGACACTGCTTGTCGAAAAATTTACTAAATATGTGTAAATTATTAATATGTACAAAAACTATTAAATAAACAAAGAGGACAGAACTTTACATATACATCTCGCTAGCTCTGCTGTTCAAGTGCTTCTATTTTTTAGGAGAGGTCCTCAGTTCGAACATGAGCAGCTTCATGCTGAGTAAGATTTTCAGCGTTTTCTACTAAAAACTTATTTTTCCTTCAAGTATGTTCCAGGGTAAGTTTTCTTACTATTTTTTTCTTTCTATCTTTTTCTTGGGGGAAGATGAAGTTGGTCCGAACACAAATTGTAAAGTCAAATAATGAAAGAGTTTTTAAATGATTGTTTAGTGTTATATATAGAAAATGTAGTATTTACTATTATGTCTAGCAAGAATATTCTGAATACATTTCAAAAGATAAAAACTTGTCGAAGAGGGTTGTAGTATTATACTTGAATTCATTATTTTTAATAAGATTTGAATTTGTATTATTTTTATGTGTATCGTGACAATAATTTATCTATTTGTTCACTTCATTAAATGCGACACCGCTTACCAAAAAATCCTGCGTACTCCCCGGTCAATGGTACCTCACTACGTAATTGAATGCACAAGCAATGACGGATATAAGATTTTGGGTTTGTGAATGCTTAATTTTTTTTTGACGTAAAGTTACAATACATTATATAAGTACACAACTAGTTGAACACGCCGATGAAAAGGTTAAGAAGAAAACTCATATTTTAATATTATGGACACCATAAATCTGTGATGAAAATGCAATTGGCCGAACAAAAGAAAGAGCAAATTGATGGATTTTACCTTTCTAAAGGAACTCTTCATCATTAAAAAGGATCGAACTTTGGGATTTTTTTCAAGAAGGTCCTTTTTTTGTTTTTTTTTTCAATTAGAGAATAAGGTAAATTAGAAGAAAAACATAAAGCTAAAATACAAAGGTTAGCAAAGACAAAAAAGTAGTATTGGGTTAAGAAATTGGTGCGTTGGGATTGTGTTTTGAACCCCCGCCCCTAACCAGCATTAAATTTTCAGCGCCCTTCCCTTTATATTCATTTCCTTAAGTTTGCTATGAAATTATACCGACATTAAGCTAAGGTTAATGGGCGCTAAAGCACCCAAATTCTACCTGCAAATCCGCCCATGGCACATCAACAGATAAATTGAGAATTTGACTTTGGCAACAAAGTACATCAACAGATTATTCTTCCATTTCGTTTAATCTATATGCAAAAGTTGGCGACTCGTTAAGCTGCTCAAAGGTGGTTTAACCATTTTGTTAAATTAAAGAAAAGAAAACCCAGTAGTATCTTTAGAAAAATAATTCTAGCAGCTAGGACATAGGAGCACAATTGCATTCATATAATTAGGGGTGTTCAAATCGAACGGAAAATCACGCCACATTGAAAAGTCAAACCAAACCGATTAAAAAATCCGACTAGATTTGGTTTGATTTGGTTTGGTATTTAAGTAAAAAAAATCCAAACCAAACCGTCATATAAATATATAATTTTATATATACTTTTAAGATATTATATAGTGATATAATATACGAGTCCACCAAACTTTATAGAGACCTGGTCCTATAACGGTTCCCGCAGTGTAAACTAATAAAACAGTGAGTAAATAAGACACAAGATTTTTACGTGGAAAAATCCCTACTCAAGGGGATAAAAAATCACGACCTACACTGGTAGGATTTCAACTTCACTAACTTGCAATACACTTGTTACAAGCCACTTTGTAATAACTCTATTACAAAGACTTAAACCTCACTTACTTGGAATACACCTATTACAAGCCACTTTGCAACTCACTAGTTACAAAGACTTCAACCTATGATTAACTCTAGTCACAACACAAACTCAGCGGGTTTATGCTCTTTGAGGTTCCTAAGTAAAGCTTCTAGGTAATCATGATAGGAATTACAATGAAGAGTAAATATAAAGATACAACTCAACTAAGGACATACAAAGACACGTAATGGATCTGGTCCGTAGTAGTGTTGCAATTTGTTCTTGATACACTTGTGACTTCAATGCAAGATGAAGATATTGAATGCTTGAGAGAATATCACCAAATGTTCAAGTGAGAGTTGTATTGCCATACTCCTTGTTGTTATACTTTGAATGACATCACTTGGATGATGTACACACTTGGTTGGTGCAAGGCCCTTCCCAATGGAAAGTGACTGTCGCACTGTTTCTGCACTGTAGCATGCACAGTTGCAGGCAGTCACTTTCCAGCTGTAGAGTTGACTTTAAACTTCTGTCAAGGAAACTCCAGAGGATCAGGTTCCTAAATTGGTTCTTGTTCATCTAAAGTCACACAGCTCATATTAGCTTAAGTTCATTGCTGTAGAATTATACCAAGTATGCATCAGGTCCTTTATCTGGTTCTAAACAATAAGTTTGTTAGATCATCAAAACATAAATCTGAGAAACCTTAAACCCATCAATTTTTTCCTTTTTGATGATGACAAACTTTTGAAATTCACAACCGGTCATAGAGCTTAATTAACTAGATAAAGTACCATGAACAACACAAGTTCCCCCTGACTCTATGTTTCCCCCTTAATCACCTGCTTCAATTATCTTATCAATTTATTTCCCCCTTTTGGCATCATTAAAAATACATAAGCAGGCAATTAGCATAAAGAAGTCTAACTTAGCTAACTCATGCCCCATGTGTGCACACCACATGATAGAAAAGAGAAGCAAAAGAAAGACAAGCATTTGACTAGCAAAAGAGAGTTGTTCATTGATAATATTTAAAAAGTACAAGACATTGCCATACAACAAAGGCAAGTTTGGACTGTTTCATATGGGAGCAACAAAAGTAAATTCCAACATACCACCACAAAAGAAAAACAAAAAGAAACAACTACCACAAACATCAAAACAACAATATAAACTGGTCACTGAGGGGTTTCTTAGGGGGCACTAGAAGAGGAAGGCTTAGAAGAGGCAGCATCCGTGCATTGGCGGACATTTGCTCCTCGAGCAGTTTCTCCCTTAGGTTCTCCACCTGTTGTCGGAGCTCAGCATTTTCCTTGGACAGACGAGCAACTTCTTCATTGGAAGAGTTAGAGGATCTAGAAGCTCCAACAGCCTGACTAAGCTGAGTCTCAATAATGGCATTCCTCGCCTTCAACTTTCGGATCTCTTCAGTAGCGCTGTTCTGAGCGTTGATGAGCTGAGAAATCGTTGATGTGCTCCCCATTCCCCCAAACTTTTTGATGCATTCACATTCTTCCAGAGTGGTCTTTGAGAAGGTTTGTTTTCTGGTTCCCTTTTTTGGATTGCCCAAGGGTACATTAAAGAACTTGAAGACCCGTGTGAGAAGAAACCCATATGGAAGCCCATGATTTCCGTCGTTAAAGCCTGCCACCTTCTGCATGTGTTCAATCATAATGGCCGGTAAGTCTATAGAACGGAACTCATCAAGTGCCTCCATGAGGTACAGATCACACTTAGAGGTAATGGACCTCCTCTTAGCACGGGAAGTAAGACTTTTTTAACCAATTCAAAAGGAAGTTGGTACATAGGAAGTAAGGACTTCTTGTGCACCCGTTCCCCATGTTGGACTGCTTTCTCCTTCACAATAGCACGCCTGAAGTTTGCTCCACAAGCACCCTTGACAGATGACAACCTCTCATATGGGACTTTGAGAATGGTCCTCAACACCGAGGCATCCAACACTATATCCACTCCATTGACCAACACAAAGATGTGGTTATCTGCGGCAGTGAAGAGGCTAGCATAAAAGCTTTGAACTTCATCCTCATAGACTTTGGGCACATCTTCTTTGAACAGGTGGCCCCACTGTTGAAACTCAACTATCTCCAAAATATGTCTCATACCTTCCATTTCTGAGATTTCTGGGTCAAACATATGACCCCACAACACCTTCTGAAATCTTAACCTTTCTTGCCCCAGCCCACTGCCACTTTGCACCTTCTTCCCAAAACCAAGTTCCCACATAGTTTCCCACTTTCTTTTTCCAAACTTTGCAACCTACTTCTCTTTACCACTCGAAGCTACCAGACTGTCATCCTCAGACACATCTTCCTCCTCCACAACTTGCTTAGACATAGCACCACTCTTTATAGACTTTTTACTTGGATTTTCCACGACTGCCTTTGAAGCACTAGCCACAGATGGTTTTTGTTTCGTAGAGCCCTTAACCAAGGAACTAGGTTCCTCTGCATTATCCTCATCTACCTCCACCACTGGAAAAATTTTGTCACACAAAACTTCCCCTTTCATCAGCCTCTTCTTCTTCTTCTTCTTCTTGCTGCTTCTTCTACTTTTCTTCATAGCAGACTCAAAGGCCTCCTTCTTTTGCAACCTAGTAGTTGGTCGCTTGGAAGAAGGCTCATGAGTGACTGTTGGCTTTCTGATTTTGAAGCGAGCACTAAGAACCATGTCATACTCATCGTCCACATCATTAGGTTCCTCAACAGGGGGTGGACTCCAACGGCTCAGTGAAAAAGATAGGAGGCTGACCTGTCACCTCAGGGAGGGAATCAGGTTCTGCAGTAGGTTTTTCAGAGGCTTTCTTATGAGCAGGAGATTCAAAAAGTACCATGGTTCCCTCGTCCCCTAAGAATGGAGTTTCTTCCCCCTGAGACTCTGGAAGGAGAGAAGGTCCTTCACTCACCAGACTTTCAGCAGCAATGGCCATGATGTTTTCTGCTGCTTCTTTTTCCGGTGACGCCATGGGAGCCACTGAGTCCAAGACGAAAGAGTTTAAGTACTGGTAAATGTCTTCCTGAGAGATCCCTGATTCTTGATGGGTTTCTCCTTCTATTTCACCCTTGTTCTGGTCTGTGAGAGCATCAAGCAATGAAGGAGAACCAGTGTCGACGTTTGAGACTTTTGAAATCTCAACACTTGGGAGTGGAACAGGGTTAGACGGAGGTGGGAGAGAGATATGAGATGAGGGAATCAGGTTTGGACATCTTGGTATCGGGAGTAGTAGAGGAGGTGGTTTTTGGTGGTGGTTCTGAAGTAGTTGAAGAGTCGAGGATAATGTTGTCTACAGTGGTTTGGGAAGGTTGTTCATCATCCATGGTGGAAAGATGGGATGAAAATTTTGAGAGAGTGAAGAGAGATAGAGTGAAGAGTGATCGTTCTAAACTTAGGAGGTGAGAGGGTTTTATGGAGATAAGAGCTAATAATGAGGGGGAGAGGAACGGGTTCTGAAATGGCAGTAGGTTTGTGGGAAGACACAACGTTGCAGGGGAAGTGAAAAGATTTGAAAGAAAATACGTGATGCACAGTTTCTGAAAAGGTGGATGATGTTGCAGTTAAATTTATTTTGTTTTCTTTTGAGATATGCATGAGAAAAATACATTACTACTAACCTGTGGTACAGGAACCGGGTTTTTGACCTATTTTTCAGAAATATTTTGCAACTCTTTTTTGTAGCTCACGCAGTGTTCCTTTAGCTTCTATAATCATCAGGCGTGTGTACCTGCAACGCTATAGATGTGAGTTAGGCTAGGTCAGAAAATACTTTAGCTAATTTTACCTGAATATGATCTTCATAGCCATAGGAAGAGAATCAGGTTCTCAATTAGGTTTGATTAACCCCAATGCCATCCTATTTCTCTCAAAGTGTTCCTTGCTTAAGGCTTTGGTAAAGATGTCTGCAATTTGGTCTTCTGTGCAACAGAACCTCATATAGATAAGCCTTTTTTTCCACATTGTCTCTGAGAAAATGATGTCTAACATCAATGTGTTTGGTTCTCTTGTGTTGAACCGATTTATTTTCCATATTGAGTGCACTGGTGTTTTCAGATAAGAGAGGTAAACAGTCAATGTATACTCCAAATTCCTCTAATTATTGTTTGATCCACAGTAGCTAAGCACAGCAGGAAGTTGCAGCTACATATTCAACTTCAGCTGTTGAGAGAGCTACCGAGTTTTGCTTCCTTGTACCCCATGAGATTATACATGATCCTAAGAAGTGAGCCATTCCAGATGTGCTTTTCCTGTCCATCAGGTAACCTGCATAGTCAGCATCATCATAACCAACAAGATTGATATTATCACCTGAAGGGTAATACAGAACCAGGTCTTGTGTTCCCTTAAGATATCTCAGAATCCTCTTAGAAGCCTTGAGGTGAGATTCCTTGGGTTTTGATTGGAACCTTGAACATATGCCCACACTGAACACAATATCTGGCTTGCTGGCAGTAAGGTAGAGTAGTGATCCAACGATGCCTCAATACATTATTTGATTTACAGATGATCCAGATTCATCCATGTCCAGCTTAGTGGTAGTAGCAATGGGGGTATCATCACCTTTGATGCTTCCATATCAAACCTATTCAGAAGTTCCTTAATGTATTTATGTTGACTGTTGCATGTTCCCTTCGTGGACTGCTTCCCTTGAAGACCCAAGAAAAAGTTCAGCTCCCCCATCATGCTCATTTTAAACTCACTTCCCATGATCTTAGAAAACTCTTCACAAAGTGAGTCATCCGTTGCCCCCAATATGATATCATCAACGTACACCTGAACGATGAGCAGGTTCCTTCCTCATTTCTTCAAGAACAGAGTATTGTCAATTTTTCCTCTCGTGAATCCATTTTCTAAGAGAAACTTGGATAGACTTTCATACCAAGCTCGAGGGTCCTGCTTTAATCCGTAAAGAGCCTTATCCAACTTGAACACAATGTCAGGGTGTTCATGACATTCAAAACCTGGAGGTTGCTTGACATAAACCTCTTCCTTAAGAAAACCATTCAGAAATGCACTCTTTACATCCATTTGGAACAAGGTGAATTCCATATGGGATGCAAAGGTAATGAGAATCCTAATGGCTTCCATGTGAGCAACTGGGGCAAAAGTCTCATCATAGTCAATCCCTTCCTCCTTATTGTAGCCTTGTACGACAAGCCTTGCTTTGTTCCTTGTAGTGTTCCCATGTTCATCGAGCTTATTTCTGAATACCTACCTGGTCCCTATGATGGTCCTGTCTGAGGGTCTAGGTACCAGGTTCCATACCTTGTTCCTTTCAAATTGGTGCAGTTCTTCTTGCATAGTCGTGATCCAGTCTACATCCTTCAAGGCTTCTTTGATATTTTTGGGTTCTATTTGGGATAGAAAGGCTGCGAAGGCAAGGGAATTTCTAGTTTCTGATCTTGTCTGGACTCCTGAATCAAGGGGGTGATTATATTATCAAGTAGATGAGAGCTTTTATGTTTCCATATGGGAACTGGAATTTCATTAGTGGAAGAACTGGGTAAGCTTGACTGGTTCCCTTGCACTCCTCGTTCTGCTACCTGTGGAGTTCTTTGAACTGCATCAACAACTCTTTCTTCAGCTTCAGTGGTGGTAATTTGGGTACCAGGTTCCTCTTGAGAAGGCAAAGAGGAGGTTGCACTGTCTTCACCTGTTTCCTTCACCTGACTCATCATATCCGCTTTTCCATTTGACATATCAGTGATCTCCCCAGGAACCAACAACAGTTCGTTGTCTTGATCATCCTTGTTTCCTTTCTCGCCAGATGGAGGTGTTTCGTTGAGGATCACATGAACGCTTTCTTCCACGCACTGAGTACTTTTGTTGTATACCTTGTAAGCTTTGCTTTGGGAGGAATACTCCAAGAAGATTCCTTCATCACTTTTGGCATCGAACTTTTCACGTTGATCCTTTCCGTTGTTAAGAACATAGCATTTACATCCAAAGGTTCTCAGATGAGTCAACTTTGGTTTCCTTCCATTGAGTAACTCATAGGGCGTTTTGTTCAAGAAGGATATGATCATGCACCTGTTCACCAAGTAGCAGGCAGTGTTTGTTACCTCTACCCAGAAATTCTTGGCAATTCCACTGTCAATAAGCATTGTTCTGGCCATGTTTTCGAGAATCCTGTTCTTCCTTTCAACGACTCCATTTTGTTGTGGAGTCCTTGGAGCTGAGAAGTTGTGGGTGATGCCATTTTCACTGTAGAACTCGTCAAACCTGGCATTTTTGAATTCTGTTCCATGGTCGGATCTGATGCAAGATACCTTCAATTTCATCTTCACTTTGATTTTCTTTACAAAGGCCACGAACACTTCGAATGTCTCATCTTTTGTTCTTAGAAATAGTGTCCAAGTGAACCTTGAATAGTCATCTATAATAAAAAAGATATATCTTTTTCCTCCCCTGCTTGGCATTCTCATAGGACCGCATAGATCCATATGAAGAAGTTCGAGTGGCTTTGATGTGTTGGCATCCTTCGTTGGTTTAAAAGGTGATTTCACATATTTTCCTTTAGCACATGCATCACGCACTTTGTGTTCCTTGAACTTTGAATTTGGTAGTCCACGAACCAGGTCTTTCTGTATCAGCTTATTCAAAAGAGAAAAGCTTGCATGTCCCAACCTCCCATGCCATAATTATGCATCATCATCTACTACTTTCAAGCAACTCATATCACCACTTTGTAGAGACTCAAAGTCAGCAACGTAGATGTTCTTGTATCTTTTGGCTACTAGCACCACTTCACCAGTTACCAGGTTAGTAATTGTGCATGCTTTAGACAAGAACTCTACTTTGTTTCCTTTATCACAGATCTGAGAAACACTCAAGAGACTGTACTTCATACTATTTACGTAGTACACATTCTCAATTGAGTGTGAGAGAGACTTTCCAACCTTTCCAACGCCAAGAATGTACCCCTATTTCCATTTCCAAAGGATACATTCCCTCCTTGCAGGTCTTTTAGTGAAAGGAAATCCATGGTGTTCCCAGTCATGTGCTTAGAGAATCCACTGTCCATGATCCATTGTTGACTGCTTCCTCTCACTATTCCCTGCACAAATAAATCAAGGGTTAGATTTAGGAACCCAAACCAGTTTGGGTCCCTTGTAATGAGGAAAATGATGAATGAGAGATTTTCTAGTCCAAGCAGGCAGAATGCATTTTTGCGAGTGGCACCTGGTCCCCTTTCAGTAGTTACTTTTTCAGCAAAAACTTTGTTTTTCTGAAACGGATGAACTCTGGCCTAGCAGTTTTCCTTGAAGTGCCCATTGTTCCCACAGTGGGTACAAAGCCAGTTATCAGGTATAGTGAAATACTTGTTGTGAGGGTTGTAATGAACTTTATCCTTTTGAAACCCTATTCCCTGCCTATTTCTACCACTATTGAAGTACATGGCAGTAACAACATCTGAGGACCAGGTCGACTTGAGAGATTTCTCAAGATCATTTTTTACTTTTTCCAATTCTGCTTGAAGCTGCTTATTTTTCTCAAGCTCAACACATAGACTAGTTTTCACATTATTTAGTTCTTTTTCAAGTTTAATGTGTGCCTCAATAACTACTTCATTCTCGTTTTCCAAGTTCCCAGACCTATGTTCTATTCTAAGTCCCTCAATTGTTTCCTCTAGGTCTGCAATTACCACTAAAAATCATCTCTCTGTTGCTTAGTAATGGAAACTTTCTCAGCTAGGTCATTCTTTTCTTTGCTAAGGCTTTCTATGGTTTCCTTCAAGTCAACAACCACTACCATAAGATCATCTCTCTCATTTGATACACTATTTATTTTTCCATTTAAAGCTTCTTTCTCCTTTTCAAGATTGTCTATAGTTTCCTTTAAATCAACCACACAGACCACCAAGTCATCCCTGGTCTGTTCAGCATCTCCTAACTCTATGGTCAAGGCATACTTATCATTAACAAGACTATGATATGCATCAATTAGAACATTAGCTAATGACATTAGTTTCTTAGGATAATAAGATCTCAGATTCCTCTAAACATCCCTGAAATTTACCTCATCATTGTCGTCATCTTCATCATCATCTGACTGAGCCATCAATGCAAACAGTAAGTCATATTCCTTTTCTTCATTTTCTACTGTCATCACGGAGATGTCTCATGCATCATTTTCTTCTTCTGATTCGCCGAAGGAGTCCCCCCATGCTGCAAGAGCTTGCTTCATAACATTATCAGCTGCGTCTTTTCGTTTGAAACGGTTGTCAGGAACCGATTTCCTCTTTGCTGCTTTCTCAGAGTTGTGCTTGTAATGCTCCTGTTTTAGAAGCGGACATTCTTTAATGAAATGTCCTGGATTTCCGCACTTGTGGCAAAGATCATAGTTCTTTGGCTTGCTGGAGCTACCTCTCTTTGGTATTCCGCCATTCCTACGAACCATTTTTTGAATCCTTCTAGTAAGATAGACCATATCACTATCTTCCTCACTTGAGTCATTGTTTTCAGCTTTGAGGACCAGGTTCTTCTCCTTCTTGGTTCTCTTCTTTCACTGTCCTTCTTTCTCTCCATCTCGTATGTTTTCAGATTCCCAACTAGCTCGTCCATAGTCAAAGTCTGCAAGTCTTTGGCTTCCGTGATAGCGTTCACGTTAATCTCCCATGAGCTAGGAAGGACGCTAAGAACCTTTCTCACAAGCTTGTTCTAGGGATGATTTCTCCAAGAGAATGCAACTTATTTATAATGGAAGTGAATCTTGTGTGCATGTCTTGTATATATTCATCATCTTTCATTCTAAAGAGCTCATACTCAGTGGTGAGCATGCCGATATTGGACTGTTTAACTTGAGTGGTTCCTTCATGCACCGTTTGCAAGGCTTCCCATATCTCCTTGGTAGATTGACAGGCTGAGATCATGTTGTACTCATCAGGTCCTATGCCACACACCAAGATCTTTTTAGCTAGAAAGTTCTTTTCCACAGCCTTCCTGTCGACATCATTG
Source organism: Nicotiana undulata (assembly GCA_005239495.1). Taxonomy (NCBI): domain Eukaryota; kingdom Viridiplantae; phylum Streptophyta; class Magnoliopsida; order Solanales; family Solanaceae; genus Nicotiana; species Nicotiana undulata. Next base: position 95,189 of record ML250726.1, read on the forward strand.
TACTCCTTTTCTGGTTTTTGCCACCATTATGCCAGGTTCTCCTACTTTCTTCATACGAACATATGGGACATCGCAGATAACATCCCATAGCTCGGAGTCTTCCACCATTATGAAGTCATGCATTCGAGTTTTCCACCAGCCATAGTACTGACCGTTGAATCTCGGAGGCCTTTAGGTTGATTGTCTTTCCTCGAAGTTTGGTGGAGCAGCCATTTTTGAGGATCCTCTCTAGGTGTTAACCTTTTAGAAAGAACCTGCTCTGATACCAATTGATAGAATATACGAGTCCACCAAACTGTATTGAGACTTGGTCCTATAACAGTTCCCGTAGTATTAACTAATAAAACAGTAAGTAAATAAGATACATGATTTTTACGTGGAAAATCCCTACTCAAGGGGATAAAAAACCACGACGTACACTGGTTAGATTTCAACTTCACTAACTTGCAATACACTTGTTACAAGAAACTTTGTAATAACTCTATTACAAAGACTTCAACCTCACTAACTTGTAATACACTTATTACAAGCCACTTTGCAACTCACTAGTTACAAAGACTTCAACCTATGATTAACTCTAGTCACAACACAAACTCAACGGGTTTATGCTCTTTGAGGTTCCTAAGTAAAGCTTCTAGGTAATCATGATAGGAATTACAATGAAGAGTAAATATAAAGATACAACTCAACTAAGGACATACAAATACTCGTAATGGAACTGGTCCGTTGTAGTGTTGCACTTTGTTCTTGCTACACTTGTGACTTCAATGCAATATGAAGACCTTGAATGCTTGAGAGAATATCACCAAATGTTCAAGTGAGAGTTGTATTGCTGATGTTTTAGACTTCAATACTACACAATAATATAAGTTAATTGTGTAGTATCCAATTTTCGAGTGCTGTCTAATAAGAAGAACCTAGTTCTTCTTTGTGTACTACTTTCTACTATTGCGGAATAATTAAAGTAGTAAAGTAAAGACACAGAGATTTTTACGTGGAAAATACCTGGCTCAAAAGCTGAAAAAACCACGAACTACTCCTCAGTAGGATTTGCTCAAACTCTTTACTAAAATTCTGAGCCAAAACGGACTTACAAAATAAACTCTTTTGTAATCCTAGGACTAACTCTAATCCTCTTTGTATCAACTAGCCTCTAGCTAATTTCTACAGATTTCAAGATAACTCTAACTTGAACAATGTGTACCTATTACAATTGCTTCTATGAAAGCTGAAAAGATACAATGTTAAAACTCCTACTACAATCAACTAGACCTAATACACAAACGATGGAACTGTTTCTTCTAGTTGAACTGTAGCCTTTGTATCGCACAACAATTCTGCTTGCAAAATATCTCTGGGACTTTTGCTTTAGATCTTGATTCACTTTAGTACTTGTGCGTCAAATATTTCAGCAGTAATACATTGAGTATTTATAGAGTCCGTTTGTTGAGTACATGATTCAATTCTTATCCAACTCTTCCTGGGTAAACGAGTTTGATTGTAACTCAACTTCCTTCCTCTATTTCTGTCCTAGCTGAAATCAACTTCTGTCATCTTTATCAGTTTGCAACCTTTTCGTATTAGAAGACATTCTCCTAGTTCTTTGATACTCATCAAACACTGATGTCTCCTATGCAAGTATGATTCTTGTGCCAACTATTCCGTTCAGATGTGTATGCTATGATGGACTTGGTTCAACTTGTCATCTTTTGTCAATCTTCAAAACCCATTTAGTGACATGGGCCAACAAATTCCTCCTTTTTGATGATGACAAACTCTGTGCTTTTATCCTGTATACACTTTAAACACTTTGTATATTTTTAATCATTAATCATCAAGAACTAGGGTCATTAGGTTATAAATACCACTTTTTGAAAAAAATTGAAAACACAATCAGTCTTCCCCCTTTTGGCATCATCGAAAAGTTGCAAAATGATACTTACCAGTTTTTTAATTCTTACTCATGGCCAATTTAGGCAACTGCAGGTGCAAACATGATTAATCAACATAAGAAACCAATAATGTAAGCTAAATTATAAATTGAGACATTTTCAAAATAACAAGCTTTCATTGATTAATAGTGATGATCAGCACCAAAACAGATTAAAATCAAGAACAACCAAAACATGAGCAAAACAGAAATAAAAACTGAAACTAAAAACAGGTAGACATCCCAAACTGGGTCATAGATGGTATTCGAGGGGGTAGCACTGGACATTCCTAAGGCTGGGGTAGTGCAGATGAGACTGGATTTTTGGTTTGTAGAAGGGACAACATTTGGTGTAAGACACCTTAGTTTTTCTCCTTCTCTTTAGCTAACTCAGCTTTGAGAGCATCATGCTCAACTTCAACCTCAATCAAGCGAGACTTCAATCGAAGGATCTCCATATCCTTTAACTTGCTTTCTTGCACCAGGGTGCGGACCTTGTTGTTGATTGGTTGCTTCCGAGATGAACCAGGTTCATCTTCCGGGGCATTGACAATATAATCACAAGACAGTAGAGTGTCCTTTCCAAAGTAATCCTTAGCAGTAGCCATCTCAGCCTTCTTTGTAGGAACTCTAAAATGAGCAAGAACTACATTCAGAATAAAGCCATAGGGGATTGCATGGGCTTTGGTGCCATTCACCACTCTATCCAAGAGCTGGATGATAAAAGCTGGCCAATTGATCTGCTTGCCTCTGTACAGACACTCCATGAGGGTTAAGTCCATGTAGTTAGCAATGTGTCGTCGTTCTTGTCTGGGCAGCAGGAATTTGATCACAAATTCAAAGAACAACTTGTGCTTAGGCTTCACCTCACTTTTGAACACAACCCTGGGTTCTATCTCCTTCTCATTGTTGTAGAAGAATCGGGTAATACTGATAGCTGAGGACATTCCATCTAAGCAAGGTCATCTCTGCCTTGTATAGTCTTCATAGCCCTCAGATGGAATGTCTAGAATGACTCCCAGTTCTTGAGCATCAAAGGAGACTTCAACTCCCTTGACCAATGAGGTAACCCTGCCTCCAATCACTGTTGCATTCCCCATGAACTCCACAATCTCATTCCTGACCAGCCTGCCTTCCATGTGAAGGACCATGTCCTTCCAGCCCTGCACTGCCAGAAAATCCAGTAAATACCTCATACCAGGCTCCTCCAAATCCTTCAGCAACTTCCCCTTCAAGATATGTCTCTTTCCAAACATGGCAACTCTGTCAGTAGACACTTCTCCAACCTCCTTCTCTTCATCTCCACTCCATTCCGGATCATCATCCCTCTTCACAATCTTAACTTTCTTCACTTTCTTTTGCTTGGACCTTGTCCTTGTAGAGGTACTCGCGGTGGGAGTAGACACAATAGCTGACTTCTTTGGGGAAGTCTTGGTCTTTTTGGGCATGGGTGTATTGAAAATCACTGGAGCAGCCTCCTCTTCTTGTTGGACCAAGTCCAACACCTCTTCATCAACAATAGCCTCAACAGGCTCCCCTACCTTTGCTTTTCCCTTCTCTGCCCTTTTTCTTTTGCTCTCTTGTAGAGATTTTTCCAACTTCTCCTCCTCTTCTCGTACAGAATTTCTTGTAGCTCGTACCTGTGTAACAGGGACACTAACAGACTCAACAGTCTTCTTTTTCTTTGAAGGAACTGGGGCTTTAGACTTTCTAGACTTTGGAGTCCTTCTCTTCTTGGGGTTGTATGAGTCCCCCAGCTTCTTCAGTCTTTCAGCCAAAGTTTCTTCCCCAGAAGAAACGCGTTCATCTATCTCCTTCATTAGCTTCTCCAACCCAGCAACACCTTCCTCAACTTCATTAGTTCCCCCTATCACCATGACATCATCTTCAAGATTTTCAAGAATGGTGCCACAAATTTCAAGTGTGGTACCATCCTCCCCGGGTCCCCTCACACCTGCATCTCCCTCGTTCTCAAGAATTTTCTCTTTCCCAGATTTTCTTTGCCTTTTAGGCATTTCAACATCCACCACATACCCAACCAACACGAATCGTTGATCAACAGTATTTATTTCAGATATAGCATCAAAATTACCTTTCTCAGCACTGGTTGAACCAAGTGCTTCATCTTCATTTGCTGATTTGAATGATTCATCGGACGATTCTGGTTTGGAGCCTTCTTCAGCTTGCAATAATTCTTCCAAGAATTTGGCTCGTGAACCAGAAGCCACAGTTTTGCGTGCAAGAACTTTTACACGACGAGGCTTGGGGGCTGGGGTAGGGTTTGGTTGGGTTCTGGGGCATCGTGATGTTCAGGGGTTACAGAATTCACAGAAGATTCAGAACTAAAGACTGGTGGAGAATCAGATTCATAGACTCCTTCATCATAATCCCGATTTTGAGAATCAGAGGAAGCAGACAACATGGTTTTAATTTTTAGAGAAAAAGAGGGCAAAAGGCAGTAGAGAATTTAGTGTTGGGTGAATTGAACAAGGTTCGACTCTTGCTTTATGGCATAAAGGGTAATGATAGCCTTTTTATAACATGTGGCTGGGGTAATTGTACCGAAAGAGTATTAACTCAAGTGGAATTCTAATCGCTACAGAATAGACATTGATTGGACAGTTACTTTCCCCCTAAAACTAGGCTAATTAAGTGAAATAGGACTTCTTGAAACTGGTTCAATTTGGGTAAGTGCAGAGTATTTGATTTTGAACCATAAGTAGATAGAATTCTGCTCATGTATGACTGTACTTGAATTAATACATGTATGAAGATGAGAACGTACCTTGTCAGTCATGTAAACCTGCAGTTATGAACCAGTTTCATCCTGATAAATTCTTTATTTTGCCTCAATTCACAAAAATAGAGAAATATCATTAGCAACTAGGGAATCATATTAATACATGGAAAAAGAGTATGGCAATAAAGACATAATACTGAGCAATGATTAATCTGATTAAATACCTAATTAAATTTTCTAGCTAATTTTTTTTCAAACTTTTTATTTTTGTTTTTCAATTAGGTGATCTTAATCATCCCTAATTCAAGCATGTTTCTCTCATAATGCTCTCTACTCAGTGATTTGGTAAATATATCATCGATTTGACGATCAGTAGCACAAAATTCGATTGAGGTCATTCCTTTCTCATAGTTATCCCTTAGGAAGTGGTGCCTAACATCTATGTGCTTAGTTCTTTTGTGATGAACCAGGTTCTTCGTCATACTAATTGCACTAGTGTTATCACAGAAAATAGGAATGCATCCCACATCAATACCAAAATCCAAGAGTTGTTACTTGATCCAGAGCAACTGAGCACAGCAAGAGGCTACAACCACATATTCAGCCTCAGCAGTAGACAAGGCTACTGAATTTTGTTTCTTGGTAGCCCAAGAGACAAGGTAGGAGCCCAAAATGTGATCCATGCCTGAAGTACTTTTCCTGTCAACCAGAAAACCTGCATAATCAGCATCCACATATCCTACAAGGTCAAAATTACTACCTTTAGGATACCAAAGGCACAAATCAGTGGTGCCCTTCAAATATCTCAAAATTCTTTTTACTGCAGTGAGATGGGACTCCTTTGGATTGGCTTGAAACCTAGCACATAGTCCCACACTGAACACAATATCAGGTCTACTTGCAGTAAGATAGAGAAGAGACCCAATCATTCCTCTGTATGTCTTCTGATCAACGGATGAACCAGGTTCATCCACATCCAATTTTTTAGTTGTGGCTATTGGGGTATCTATCTCCTTTGAGTCCTCTGTTTTGAACTTCTTGAGGAGTTCTTTCACATACTTCTATTGATGAATCATTATACCATGAGGATTTTGTTTGATCTGCAAGCCTAATAAGAAGGTTAATTCTCCCATCATACTCATTTCAAACTCACTCCC
>ML250726.1:107882-151439 GCA_005239495.1 Nicotiana undulata
GAGGGATAAGAGCCCCCCCCCCCCCCAGCTTTTACTATTAACCCCAAAATCTGTTATTACAGAGATTATTACAGCCCAGAATATCGAATGAATTACATAATAGTAACAATTACACTATAGGGAGCCTTCATAGGTCCAATCTAAACCTGGGAACCAGGCCTTCAAACATAACAACTTTAGAGCATAGTAGTGATCCATCCATGGTACATTAAAATCAGGCTTCCAGTGTGTCAAAGTTCCCAAGGGCCTCAGGGACCCAGGGCAATGCTCACACCAGAACCACATTCAGAAAAATGACTCATAAAAGATTGGAAAACCAACCCCAATGTGTCAGAGTTAAAAGGTTTCTCAAGGACCCTAGGTAGTGCTCACACTGGGGGTGGTGAGAACCTAAATGGCTAAGAGTAGGGGGTTTGAAAACTAGTACATAAAGGGTAAGGGGGAATGTTTTAAAATAGTTCAATTTCAGAAGCAAGAAAAATTCAGAACATAGAGTTGCAGGCAGACTGCACCAAGAAACAAACAAGGTTCATGTTCAGCACATAGTTCAAACAAATTGACATCTGATTAGGCTAAATATTCATGCTAGCATTTTAAAACAATCATGGCTTAAACACAGAGACAGAAGCACTTGAATTAAACAGACAGGACACATAAATCAAACATATTTGGTTACATGCTTATGGTATCTTGCAAAGTTCAGAACAAGAAATAGACTAAACTACCTTAGGAAAGGGTTCACATTATTTGAAATGACTTAGTCTTAAGTTAACAGTGTTACTAAATGGGATCATGTAATCATATAAAAAACAGGATAATGTTGAGGATTGAAACAGACTAGTTGAACAAAGCATAGAGAATAGAATTGCAAAAGTTAGGGCATACCAGTTGAGAAGAAAGCAAGTAAGGTGCAATAGCAATTAAATTCCAAAGTAATTTGGCCTTGGATTTCAGTCGGCCAAATAATAGCCATTTAGCACAGAAAATCAGAACCAGAGAGAACAAATAGAACTTAAGCTTTTTGTGAGAAAATAGGAGAGTTCGAGTCTTGTCTAAAGGGAATGAGGAAGAGGTTTAAATAGAACTCAGTGAAGTAGATAAATAAGGTAATGAATCAATCATACCCAAATAGGTTATGACAATAACTTAACAATCAATTAGAGTTGACTTCAATCAATTAATAGATAAAGTCAGGCTAGCATCAGTTAATGGAATCAATCAGTAGTAGATCAAGTAAGGTAAGGAAATAGTTCCAGAATTAAATAGAAGTCGGCTTCAATTAACAGAACATAAAAATCAGGCCAGTAAGGTTAAGGGAAGTAGGACAAGTTAACAATCAAATATTGGTCCAAATAAGGTAAGAACAGGTAAATCGAATAATGAAACATCAGTACTATACAAAAAAAGGAAGGCTGATTTCAAACCCTAATTTGGATAAGTAAAATCAATTAGCAATTAACGCTAGAGTTAGAGGCAAATAGGAAGAAACAGTAAAATGAGCAATTAAATAATCGGAACCCTAAGAAAATAGGCAGAAATACAAACATATAGATGGAACTAATTAAGGTAAGTAAAATCAGTCAAAAATAAATAAGAAAACCCTAATAGACAACGTTAAAGGTTAAAAACATTTTTTTTGCAAAACAAAATCTGTTGAAATCAAAACCCTTGTTTTAGGGTAAATAAAATCGGTCATAAATAATAACAAAAAGACTATAACATATAGAGATCGAAGTACTGAAATTTTAAAGGAGAAATACCAAAACAAACATAAAAATCGTCTCTGATCTGGAAAGATTTGAACCCTAAGTTTAGGGTAAGTAACAGATTCAACCAAAAATAGCCAGATTCAATAAATAACAACATTAAAGCGAACTAGAATGAACCAAAATCTGGTATGAACCAGAGATACGAAAATATTCGCACTCATAGATGTTGGGGTGAATATAGACGTAAATAGCCAAGATATGAGAGACTTTTAACCAGATATGGTTCGAGTCTCTTTGAGATACACTTGCCATTTGAGGCAAATGAGTCAAGTAACATCAAAGGCGGGTAGTAAGTAAAGAAACAAAGCCAAATAAGGTAGGGAATCAAGAGAGGATCCCATGAATCAAAGGGGAAATGTGACGACGGGTTAGGGTTCGAGGGGGTGAGGAGAGGAGATGATCAGAAGACAGCGGGTGGGGGGGAAATGTTTTAGGGTTTTGGGGTGTTTGGTATATTTAGAAGGGGTGAGTGATTTAGGGTCGTTGATCTTCTGAGATCAACGACCAAGATTAGAGTTTTAGGTGGGGCAGGTTTAATTTGGACGTGTATGGGTATTGGGTAATTGGGTTAGGGTAATGGGTTAGGGTAATTGGGCTGGTTAGCATTGAGCTAAGTAGGTCTGAAAATTAATTGAAAAGACTATGTTTTAAATACCCAATTAAACTAATAAAATAATTTATAAAAATAATTAAAAAATGATAAAAATTCCATTTGTATATAAAAATGATTTAAAATAATTATTTAACATTATAAAAATATAAAAAGTCATATTTTATGTAAATAATGTAATTATGCATATATGTGCCATTATTGCAAAGTTATTGCAATTATAGCCTAAAGATGCAAATATAATTATACATAAAATGATTAAAGCTCCATATGAATATAAATGATAGAAATGAGGTGATAAATCATTATAAAATTATTTGTGATGCAATTAGTAATTATTTAGATAATAAAATGCCGGAATAAATTGATTAAAAATCCTTTAAAATTATAGAAAATTATGAAAAAATACTGGTTGATGATCATGCACTATTTTGAAAGTATGTATGCATTTCAAAAATATATAAGGGAAAAATTGGGTATTAACACCTGATTCTGAACCGTCGCCTTCAGCCTATAAAAACCTCCACCTTCAATCATTCAAACTTTTACAACCAACGCCTTCCTTACTCTTGCTTTCAAAGAATCCTTACTTATTAATTCTCATATTAAAATTTCTTGAACCTTAATCAATTTCCTTACTTTCTGATGTGCTTTTAACAAATGGCCAAAACTTCCAAAATTGTGCCACAAAAAGAGGTTCCTTCTTTATCTCGCCCTCCCAGTGATGCGGTTGCGGCGTAGCCCCATCCCGAGGAATTCGTTTCGGGGGAGGGGGGTGTCCGACTGTCGCCGATTTCAAGATAGAGAAGACCCCCTAGGTGCAGGGCCGGTGCGAGCCGATGTCGAGATATATGAGCACCATCACTGAGAGCCTCCTCGACAAGGTCAAAGAAGAATGCAACTAGCAGAACAAAGACGTGGTCGTTCCTTCCCCTTAGGAATCGATCACCATATACATAGAGGGGTATATAAGTGTTTAAACTTACCCCTTTACGTTTAACCTCTTGGATCCCGTAATAATAGTCTTCTACAAAAGGTACGACGTCACCCTGTGATACCTAATTTTTCCTCAAACTATTTTCAATTTGCATATATACCTTCAAAATCAGGCTTTCATAGCAACTGGTATTTTTCTATAATTTTCTCATATTTTTATTAATTTATTTTAATTTATCCAGTATTTTATTTCTAATAATTAATTACAAATTTGCATTACAAATGATTTCAAAAAAATATTTCTTGACTTAATGTATTGTTTTTGGTCCTATTAAGACCAAATTATCTCACAATTAGCCAAATTGGCACTCTTTGTCTATAATTGCAATAACTTTGCAATTATAGCCTAATCATATATTTTATGCTATTTTATCCAGTAATCAATCATTTTATATTTTAAACACTAATTAACCATTTTTAATTTAATTTATTAAGCATCAATTTCATTTTTTACAATTATTAGCTATTTTTATTAACAGTTTATCTAGTTTAATTAAGTATTTAACAGCTAGCCCCTTTTATTTAAATTATAGCCTAAATTTGACCGGACCTCTAACCCAATTTAATTGACCCAACAGACCCCCCAGCCCAGTCTTTACACTACCCAGCCCAATCTAGATCCCATTATGACTGTTGATCAAAATTGATCAACGGTCCAGATTTAACATTCCTAAATTAAACCTAACGACCTACCCCTCCTTCTCTCATTCTAACCCTCACTCACTCGGTCGTCTCTCTAAACTCTATCTCCAAACGCTCCACCTGTTGAGCCTATCTCCTCCCTTCTTCGACCGTCTCCTTGCCGGAATCTATGGCGATTCCACCACCTACCAGCCTTATGGCTCCCCTCCTTGAACGTGTGTCACTGTTTTGGGGTCTTCAAGTGAACCAACGACGGTCCACTCATCTTTACGATATCATGCCATTTTTCCGGCCACCCATGGCCGTCCGAAGGTCTTTACACTTTCTGGTTGAAACCGGTAAGACTTTAAGTTTTCTTCTCCTTTTTGGGTTTTCTTTGGAAACCCTAACTTTAAACCTTCCTATCCTTTTAGATCTATAATATATCTATACATATTCTGAGATTTTTCCATGTTTTCTTCAAAGATCTTCTTGTTTTCTAAAATGATCCCTCACTTTTCAAAACTAAGGTTTTAAATCCTTTACAAAACAGTTCTTTTCCTAATTTCCTAGCACTATCTTGTGATCTTTACCATGTTTAAACATCATCTGAGCTTTTCCCTCTGTTCGATTCCTCTGTTGTTAAAAGCCCCAAATTTCTGGGTTAAATCTGTGAATCCGAGTTTATTTTGCAATATTGTTTACCTGTTCTAGCATGACTACCTTGTTTTCGTGTATACTCTATGTGTTTGTGATTTCTTGCTCTATAATTACTGATTAGGGTTTCTAATTCTTTGTCACCTCTGCCTAAACTATGATTGTCTACTAGTTCCTTTAATTATCTGCTATTTTTTTTATGTGAATCCCTAATTTCGTGATTAGAGTTTTCTGATTTTTGCTTAATATATGTTGTTCCAGTACTGTTTTATCATTTAATAAGTATGATTAGTGTTTTATTGATTCTTTACACAATACTCTTTACTTATTTTTGAGAATTTTCCTTGAATATGTGATATTTTCCTTTGAGTAATATTGATTGCTTGATTTCGAGTATTTCTTTACGTGTGTGATATCTTCCCTGATTGATACTGATTCCCTATGATTAGAACCCCATTCGAGGACTCTCTTACTGATTTCCATAATTAAACTATGTCCTGCCTTATTTTGTGAATAAGCCCGTTGTCAAATTAATTCTTATATACTTTCCTTAATTGGTATATTCTGTATTTAGCCTCAATCACATGCTCTATACTTTTACTACCCCGTATATGGTAAAAATCAGTTCTTCAATTGATTTATTTCCTTGTTTATCACTGTTTGTATCCGTTTGAATTATACTCCTTAATTATAGGGAGTACTTATGTTAATTGGATTCTAATTGTAATTTATTTCTATATTTGTGCTGAACTTTTACTTGTTACCATATTTTATGCCTGCATTCAAAACTACAAGTACTTCTACTCTCTCATTAGCACAGACACAAACTGAAATTGTTCTAAACCCTCTTTTACAAACACATATTCTCTCTTGCTCTTCTTTTTGGTTATTTGCTACTCTCAATCGGCTGCAAGCCAAGACTGAGTATTATACACTTTAGCTCTTCACTCTGTGCTTATTATCTCTTATCTGGTATGTCCTCAATTTAGTTTAAAGCTTCAAAAATAACATGTTTCTTCTGGTATTTCAATTCTTCTTATTTCTACTATGCTTTTACTTATGGTTTTGTTGTTTACCCTGCAATTAGCATGTCTACTTATTGTTTTACTAGTATGATTATCCCTTAAACTCAACATGTTACCCCCTTAGTACCCCCTTAATATGATTCTGTTGATTCATGGCATGAACATCTTTGTGGAAAAACTACTTCAGTGGTTGACTTCTCTGATTATAACTTATGCGCAAATCTGTCTGTTGTGTACCTACTCTCATGTGTGTCCGATTTGTCCCCAACCCCTTTACTTTCGTGCTTGTGGTTGTTGCAATGGTCCTGTTCTTTGTACTTATTTTATATGTGTTGTCTTGTGCTGAGTTGTTGTGATTGCCCTATTCCCTTTCCCTTCCAAAACTATTTTCCCTAAGCAACTTTTCTATTGTTCTGCAAACTTATTTCAAACACGTTGTTTCAAAATTGTTTTCCAACTAAACCTTTTCAAAACTATGTCAAGCACTCTCACTCTACTCTTAGAAATCTAGGTTCCGCCCCTCTAATGTGTGACTGTTTTGGGATCTCTATGAGATCCCTCTGAACTCTGATGCATTAGAGCTGGCCCTTCCACACTGCACTTACTCAGTATGGTTATGAAAATCTGGGTGTGAGCACTGCCCGCGATCCCTTGAGGTCCTTAGGGAACTCTGACACACATGGATTATATGAAAGGATGTGAAACACTAATGGCATTGAGAACTTCTGGAGACTTTGGGCCTGTCAGTAGGCTCCCTATAGTATAACTTCTTATTTTCTTTTATTCATTTATGTAATTTGTGCAAATGGTTTGTAATAATTATTGTAAATAACTCTTGGAGATGGATAGTGAAAAGGGAAAGGGGTAACTATGCATGCTATAGACATTAAAGGGTAGAAACCATACCATTAGGTTTATATTCTCTACTTGCACAATAGAGATCATGTTTAGGATCAACTTACGCATATCATGCATTATAATCATGCTTTCCTAGGTTTTATGTCTAGTGTATCAGCATATCATTTGAATTTACTGTCGTATCACTTAGAAAATCCCGTGTTAGGAAAATGTGCTAATAATTGATATCTTCTATAATCATGCTTCATGCTTCCATGAACACTTAGAAATCCTGTTTTAGGATAAACAATACTAATAAACACATCATCTCTTCATACTCTGAAAATCATGTTTAAACGCTGTAATATTTGTGCATATAGAAAATCCTGCTTAGGATTCCGCATATACATCATTCTGCATCTCTGTGCATTAGATACCATGTCTTTAGGATTTCATTCATACTCGCTTAAGTACACCTAGTCTAATTACTGATGCATAAAATGAAAAAAAAACTTCACTCAGTTTTCGCAATCAACGTGTAATAATTCTATGTTCTGAACGCCTAGAACAGTATGTGTAACTAACATAAGCTCAAACAGTTTTCTTACTTATGAAAATCGGTATCCTGTCCAACTGTTGAAAACTGGAAATCTGCCTTCTTTATGTATGCTGCCTAACACCCAACAAGTTCTAAAATCAGTAGGCAAACTGATTAGGGCCCTTTCTGAGTTATAAAAACAAGTCTGCATATCTGTTTATATTCTAAACTCACCTAGACACCATGCTTTAGGGTTCTAATTAGCAATACTTCCCTTAACTGTGTTTGAGTCGTGTTGTCTATTTGCATTACTTGTGGAGGTAAACTTGAGCCTTTTATCTGCTTTTTCTTTGTTCCCACTAATTGCAGTCCTATATGTTTTTGTCTGTCGCCTTAGTATTTTTCCCTTAAACCTGAGGGTCTTCCTAGAGCTTCCCTTATAAGTATAAGTCCTAAACTCCTCCGGGACTATTAGGAAGGGATGGGTAACAACACGCAATAGAGGTCGCTGACCAACACTCGCTTTAATAACCTTTACGGGGTGGGAAGGGTAGATATGGATATGATGACCAGTGCGCTTATACCACGTGTAGCCCCTCACTGAGGAGTGATTACCCGGTATTGTACTGATGTGATCCATATAACAAACAACCTAGGACTTTCCCTACCTTTTATATGCATGTTTAGATTATAGCTCTTTCAAAACCTTACTTAGATATTAAATATTTTTCAAAACTTTAGTAACACATGTGTTCTTAGACTGTGAATCTTTCAAAACTCTTTACTTGTTTAAACATTAATTTCCTACTTGCTACTTGCTCAAATTCACAAAGTTGTTTGGCCGGGAGCCACAGTTGTGGACTCTGAGGGGTGCCTAACACCTTCCCCTTAGAGTAATTTCAAGCCCTTACCCTTTCTATGGTTATCTAATCTTGTTTGTAAATGACCCAACTAGGTGCCCTAACACACCTTAACTCGTTAGGTGGCGACTCTTCGAATCCTTGCATACCCCTTTCCCAAAAGGAAACGAGTTGTCCCAATAATGTTAAAACCCTGACCGGTCCGAAAGGAATTGGAAAAAAGGGGCGCGACAGCATGGAGACTCTACTGGGGATTTTAGGCTTTTACCATTTCAAACCACTTTGTGAATTTATACCTCCTCCATCTCCCCTTATGTGCACTTAACTGTTTATTTCCTTCAAGCATTTAATTTTCCTCAAAGACAAAACTGACATGTTTCCTTGTTTCCCTTTTGTAATCGGTTTTTAAATTATAATTATTGTATTTACTACTTTCACAACGTGCAAATACATGACTACATTCCTTTACTGCTTATTTATTGCATAATCATTCTCAACATCATACTTCACTCGTGCCAAAAAAAATCCTATAGCAATGCTTGATGAGTGGTTACGTCCTTCCTATTTTTTATCACCCCTAAATTCGGAAAGGCTTATTTGCGGTAAAACTAGTCGATCAGCGGTGCAGTCGACGGTTCCGTGCCTTCCCCCTTGAGTTGTCCGCTCAAGGGTACCAATCTAATACCCCATAGAAACCTTACTCCGTTACACTGTTTCATGCATCATGGTCAAACCTAGCTAGGTTAATGTGTTGTCCACACAATAACCTTTAAGACAGCCTTGTCCAAAGTCCACCGGGTTTTCATAATCCCAACAGACATCATCACATTATGTGCACTCGTTTGGAGAACTAAATGCTTATATGCTTATCATAGATGTTAAATAGTAGAGTCTTGTGAGGGTAAGGGCCTAATCATGTTTATCTTGCATAAATATGAGGCACAAAGTCCCTAGATTCAGCATGGTTAGAAACATTCACCCAAAGCTCTTGAACTGGTGGGAGGACCTTCACTCTAGTGATAAGAAACTTGTCAGGAAATACCTGAGTAATTTACTATCTCTCCTAGACATTCAACCCAACAACATGTTGATCGAGGCTGCTACCTTATTTCTGGGATAGCGAAAGAGTTGTCTTTCCTTTTGGGGACATTGAGATGACATCGTTGCTAGAGGAAATAGGAGGACTGGCGGGGTTAGTCTGGGAAACCCCGGGTTGTTAGTTCCTGAAAATCGCACAGGCAAAGGTTTCCTGAAAATGATGGGTCTAAAGAAGAATGCAGAGTTAAAGTGAAGAAGTCGTACATCCCTTTTGAGTACTTATATGAAAGGTACGGCCACAGAAAGTCATACCGTACCTACCATGACGAATTCGCCATAACATCTTTGAGACATATTCACCGTAGGGTATTTGTTCATTGTTTGTTTCCTGGGGTTGATCGTGTTTCCAACAAAGAAAGAAAGGATCCACACTAGGTTAGCTATGGTAACCAAGACTTTGATGGAGGGAAATGGCGGGCAGACTTTCAGCATCGTCCCTATGATCATCTCAGACATTTATCGAGCCTTGGAACACTGTCAAAGAGGAGATAAGCACTTCGAAGGTTGCAATCTGTTACTACAACTCTGGCTTTTATAGCATTTCCAAAAGAGTCAGTACCAACAAGAATTTCCAAGAAGGGCATGGAACGATCACATCGCTTTCCATCACCCAAAGCAAATGACATACATTCCCGACCGGTTTGCTCAACCTGAAACTGCCAAGGAATGGGTAGAGTTCTTTGATAATCTGACTGAGGAGAAGGTACAGTGGATGTTCGAATGGTTTCCAACAGGTGAATTCAATGTCAGATCTAGGGATGCACCGCACTTGGTGCTAATCGGGCTAAGAGAAATATATCCTTATGTTCCTCTCCGAGTTATGAGACAAGCAGGCAGAAAGCAAATTATACCAAGGGTCGACAAGATGAGCCATTTTCGAGCCGACTTTCAGGATGATGATATTCCTCACAAGTGCCAAGCCCAACACATGCGCCACTGTAAGATCATAATGGAAAGGGACACGATCGAACCAGACAGATATCACGCAGGCTGTGAACTTTTCTACTCAGGTTGGCTAGAAGACAACTAGGATGGTTTAATCAGGCCAGGGTTCAGCCGAGGTCACAGAATCATAGATGAGAGGGCCGAGGCTCAGGTCAAGTATAATCAGCTGCGCAAGAGGATCCGTGAATGCGAGAACGAGCACCGTGAGATACACGAAACCAACAAGAGATTGATTGAAGAATGGAAAGACATGGCCGTCCGTTCCAACAGGAAGCTGGAATACTTGGAGCGAGGCATAGTCGAACTGGAGGGTAAGATCATCAAGAGAGTTGAAGACTGTCAAAAGGCTGAGGGGGATAAAGGTGGACATCTGGCCAGAGCATACCTACTGCTAGGACTTCGCGAGCTGGGGAACCTGTTCGATGGAATCAAGGATGCCGAATCTGGGGAAGGTCCATCTGGGACCAAGTAGGATAGGAATTCCTTTTTCGCTTTATCGATGTAATAAGGCCAATGGCCATTAGTGACTTTATTTATTGCTTATTATTTTAGTGTCATTTTGGATTCGTCTATTTTTACATTAATGAAATGAGGCATTTTGGCATTTAAGTTCTCCAAATTAATTTGTCGCTAGGCCTACCATGGGCACAACGAGGTTCCCCAAATTAAGACATGCTTTATATTCCCGCACTATGTGTTTAAATATCGCAATACTTTTTCATAATCCTCACTGACTTGGCTACCTTTTGTTTTTGTTTTCTTTCCTTTTTATTATTCCCCTCCCCAAAGGTTGGTTCGTGCACTATGGCATCATCATCATACTACACAAGATCCAGGGGACCACCACCCTCTCCTCCTTCTAGTCCTCCCAAAGGCAAAAGTAAAGGCAAAGGAAAAATGGAAGATTTGAGCAACACAACACCAGTTGAACGGGTAGAGGCCGCTGACGGCCAGGGTATTCAAGTTCAGAACGAGGCTATGTCACAGCTAGAACAAAGGTTGGTGAAGCTCCAAGGGGAGCTTGAGCAGGTCCGGAATTTGGAAAACTTATCATTCACACTCAGCGTTCCAGACGTCAACCATCCCAACACCCAAAATCCTATACCTCCTCAAAACACCCCAAATAAGCAAAATCATCCCACAGCTCATCATCACACCACTCCACCAAAGAATCAAACTCTTCCAACTCAATGCAATGCTTGCCACACTCCAAGAAATACTCCAATACTCATCCCCGAGCCACAAAATTCCACAAATGACCACATTTACGCCCAGGCACCAGGCCATCACAACAACCCCATCTACGTGGAGACTCTGCCGCACTCCACCCAACCCATCTCATACACGCCTGATTTTAGTGAAAAGGATTTGATTATTAAGAATTTGGCTGAAGAACTTAAGAAGCTGACCAGCCGGGTTCAAGGCGTTGAGGGAAGCAAAGGAGTTGAGGGGCTAAACTACGAAGACCTCTGCATGCATCCTGATGTCGAACTGCCCGAGGGGTACAAACCTCCTAAGTTCGAAATGTTCGATGGTACAGGTGATCCGAGGGTCCATATGAGGATATAATGTGATAACACCCCCACTTACATATCAGCCAACGCCTCCACAAACTTACCAAGCACCCTCACCCGCATACCAGACACCACCACCAACATATCAGTCATCCCCACCACTTACCTATCAACCTACTTCACCCAGATATTCCTAGCCCACTCATGTTTACCATACCTATAACTCTCAACCATCCCACTATCAGTCACCCCCTGCTCGCCAAAATTTTCCTAGACCTCGACCCAACTTTGATCGCATACCTCCCAAACAATATACTGCCATCGTTGAACCCATCGACCAGCTGTACCAGAAATTGAAGGCTGCTGGTTATGTCAACCCCATCCATACCGTAACCCCTGAGAATCCTTCCTAGTGGGTTAATCCAAATAAATCATGTGCATACCACTCCGGCATGAAAGGACACACAATTGATGAATGTCGCTCCCTGAAGGATAAGATACAATCCCTGATCGACAACAAGATCATTATAGTGAAGGAATCCACTCCCGATGTCCGAAACAATCCACTCCCAAACCATAAGGATGGAGGCATCCACATGATCGAAGTAGAAGAAGATTGGGACCCATAGGGGTCGATTGGGTTGATCATAGAAGGTGATGACCCAAAGAAGCCAGCAGTTACTCTTAATCCTGTCATAGTCCAGATCCAACCATCTGGAGATGTTGAGATAGCTGCATCAGTGCCTTTTGAGTTTGAAGAAGCACCACTTGCAAAGGCACCTGCGTCGTTTGAGGTCGAAGTTATGCCGACTGCAAATGCGCCTGCACCATTTGAGGTTGCAGTCATGCCATCTGCTAAGACACATGTTCCGTTCGAAGTAAGCTACACCAGTTACAGTGGCGGTGTCAACCACGTCACCTTTCCGCAACAATGCCATACCATGGGATTATGTAGCCGAGTCAAGAAAAAAGGGAAAAGTCAAGATCGAAGAAGCCACTACTGCACAGGGTATGACAAGGACTGGAAGGGTCTACACACCAGAACACTTGGCGGAATCAAGCAAACAGACTTCCAACAAGCCACCCATCATTGAGACAGGCCCAGATGACCTTTGGAGGAAGGTGCAGGCCAAAGAGTACTCTATCATTGACCAGTTGAATAAAACCCTAGCTCAGATATTCATTATTCCGTTGCTGCAAAATTCAGAGACACACATAAATGCTTTGATGAAAGTGTTGAACGAAGCATACGTGCCAAACAACATCACCAGTAGGGAAATGGCCAATATGGTAGGCCAAGTTATGGAGAGTCATAAAATCACTTTCCACGAGGACGAGCTGCCACCCGAGGGGTTGGGTCATAACAAAGCCCAGCACATCACTGTGCAATATGAAGACTACTTCATCACTAGGATTCTGATCGACGGGGGATCCAATCTCAACATATGTCCGTTGACAACGCTCAAGAAATTGGGCAAGGGGTTGTATGAGATAAGAGAGGGGTCGATCAATGTGAAAGATTTCGACGGTTCGCAAAAGTCCACCATCGGCGAAATCAGCCTTTGTTTGCAAATGGGCCCTACATGGTTCGAAGTGTATTTCCAGGTGATAGACATATCGGCGTCCTATAATCTTCTATTAGGACGGCCATGGATACATGTCGCTGGGGCCGTGGCATCAACGCTGCATCAGGCAGTGAAGTTTGAATGGAACCATCAAGAAGTGATCATCTACGGAGACGGAATCAATCCTATTTACAATCGCCAGACCATTCCGGTAGTCGAAGGAAAAAGGAAGCTAGGTGGAGAAACTTACCACCACATTGAACGAGTCAAAGTAGTGGATAAGACAAATGGTGGGATAGGAAAATCGAGAGTATACTGAACTGGAGTGGGTACGAGCCTGGCAAAGGACTCGGCAAAAATCTCCAAGGAATCTCCAAACCTATAAAGATCAAGGGCCATGGCACCACCTTCGGTCTGGGATACGAATATACTTGGCAAGAGTACAACGACTGGTCGCCACCATGGCGCGGTCCCTATTACCCATTGGAGCAGCCAATACCACATATGGAACAAACCTTTCAGCATGCCAATGTTATATGGGGGTCGGAGGAAAAAGAAGCACTAGAAGCACTAAAGAACTTATTTCTTGAAGACGATGACATGGACTGTTGCGTCATTTTTTAGGAGGAGGGGAGGAAGGCCCTTCCATCCAGGCCGTGAGCAGAGGAGCATCTCTTAAGAATTGGACTGTCAGAACAGCCAGGGCCCGACGCGCCTCGGGGTAGCAAGGATGAACAAGCATTATTTACTTTTCTTTTGCTAAAACGATTTCCTTTTCACATTTTTACTTCTGCAATAAGATCTTCAATGTTCCAAAAACGTTTATTCAATTTATCAAAAGCACTTTTACGTTTTTATGAATCAATATTTATTACTATCATTTTTCTCTCATCACTTTATCTATACAACATTACTATTACTTGTCTTGATGAACCGATGTTGGTGACATACAACGAGACAACGTAACAAACGGGCATTGATTCAGAAGAAGAAGATGATATACCTGACGAATTGTCAAAGAAGTCGAGAATTTCGAGAACAGACCTAAGTCCAACCTGGACGAGACCGAGATTGTCAACCTGGGAGATTCAGAAAATGTCAAGGAAACTCGCATCAGCATCCATCTGTCGCTGTCAGAAAAGAGGGAATACAGAGAATTTTTTAAGGAGTATGAGGACATATTTGCATGGTCGTACGATGACATTACTGGTCTGAGTACATAATTGTTGCTCACAAATTACCAACCGATCCAATGTGCCCACCGGTAAAACAGAAGCTCAGGAAGTTTAAGCCTGACATGAGTTTGAAAATCAAGGAAGTAGTCACCAAGCAAATCAACGCCAAGGTTCTCAGGGTAGTGTTGTATCTGACATGGTTATCCAACATCGTGCTAGTACCCAAGAAGGATGGGAAGGTCAGAGTCTGTGTTGACTACCGGGATCTCAACCGGGCCAGTTCGAAAGATGATTTCCCTTTGCCAAACATACACATCTTGATTGACAATTGCGCCAAGCATGAATTACAGTCATTCGTGGATTGCTTCGCTGGTTACCATCAGATCTGGATAGATGAGGAAGATGATGAGAAAATGGCTTTCATTACTCCATGGGGAGTATACTGCTATAAGATGATGCCGTTCGACCTAAAAAACGCCGGGGCCACCTATATGAGAGTTATGACCACTATCTTCCACGATATGATACACAAGTAGATTGAGGTATATGTGGACGATGTTATTATAAAGTCCAAGAAAGATTCTGACCACATAGAATATTTGAGGAAGTTCTTCAATAGGTTGCGGAAATACAACCTAAAACTAAACCCCGCAAAGTGTGCATTCGGGGTTCCTGCTGGGAAATTGCTAGGGTTTATTGTCAGTCGCCGAGGGATAGAATTGGATCCGTCAAAGGTCAAAGCCATCCAAGAGTTACCATCGCCAAGGAACAAGAAAGATGTGATGAGTTTCCTGGGACGCCTTAACTACATCAGCCGATTCATAGCACAGTCTACAGTTATATGTGAGACGATCTTCAAGATGCTGAAGAAGGATGTTGCAACCAAATGGACCGATGATTGTCAAAAGGCCTTCGACAGAATTAAGAATTACTTGTCAACATCGCTAGTCTTGGTACCACCTGAGCCAGGTAGACCTTTGCTACTCTACCTTGCAGTGTTAGATGGAGATTTCGGCTACGTTCTAGGGAAGCACGACGAAACAGGAAGAAATGAGCAGGCCGTTTATTATCTAAGCAAGAAGTTCACTCCGTACGAGGCACGGTATTCTCTACTAGAACGTACCTATTGTGCTTTGACTTGGGTAGCCCAGAAGCTGAGGCATTATTTCTGTGCCTACAAATCATATCTCATATCCAGGATGGATCCCTTGAAGTACATCTTTCAGAAGCCCATGCCCACTGGAAAGCTCGCCAAGTGGAAAATCCTGCTGAGTGAGTTCGACATTGTCTATGTGACTCAAAAAGAGGTCAAGGGACAAGCATTGATAGACCACCTTGCTGAGAACCCTGTAGATGGAGAATGCGAACCCCTGAAAACGTATTTTCCCGATGAAGAAGTATCATTCGTAGGAGAAGACATTGCAGAATCCTATGATGGTTGGAGAATGTTTTTCTATGGAGCAGCAAATTTTAAAGGAGTCGGCATTGGAGCTGTCCTGATATCCGAAACTGGTCAACATTATCTGGTATCTGCTAAACTCAGATTCTCCTGCACCAACAATATGGCGGAATATGAAGCCTGCATCTTAAGGCTCAACATGGCCATTGACATGAATATCCAGGAACTGTTAGTAATTGGTGACTCAGACTTGCGTATACACCAAGTATAAGGGGAATGGGCTATTAAGAATTCTAATATACTGTCGTATCTACACCACGTGCAGGAATTGAGAAAGAGGTTCACGAAGATAGAATTTCGGCATGTCTCCAAAATCCAGAACGAGTTCGCCGATGCATTGGCCACTCTGTTATCTATGATACAACACCCAGATAAGAATTTCATTGATCCCATCCCGGTGAAAATCCATAGCCAGCCGGCTTACTGTGCCCATGTTGAAGAAGAAGAAGAAGACGGAAAGTCGTGGTTCCATGACATCAAGGAGTATTTGGAAAAGGGTGAGTACCCAGAGCTTGCAAATCATACTCAGAAACACACACTTAAGAGATTATCCAACAACTTCTTTCACAGTGGAGGAATCATGTACAGGAGGACTCCCGATTTGGGCTTATTGAGATGTGTTAATGCAAAGGAAGCCCCCAAATTGCTTGAAGAGATACATGTTGGGACATGTGGCCCACATATGAACAGCTTTGTCTTGTCCAAGAAGATACTCAGGGTCGGTTATTTATGGATGACCATGGAAACGGACTGCATTCAGTATGTCCAGAAATGCTACCCATGTCAGATACATGCAGATATGATAAAGGTACCTCCAAACGTGATCAATGCAACAAGTTCACCTTGGCCGTTCGCCGCCTGGGGAATGGACGTCATTGGACCGATAGAGCCTACCGCCTCCAATGGACACAGGTTCATCTTAGTAGCAATTGATTATTTCACTAAATGGGTCTAAGCATCATCCTACAAATCAGTGACTAAGAAAGTCGTGGCAGATTTTGTCCGCGACCGTATTGTTTGTCGGTTCGGAGTTCCAAAATCAATCATCACTGACAACGGTTCTAATCTCAATAGTGACCTGATGAAAGCTATGTGTGAGACCTTCAAAATCAAGCACAAGAATTCCACAGCCTACAGACCTTAGATGAATGGAGCTGTAGAAGCCGCCAACAAGAACATCAAGAAGATATTGAGGAAGATGATAGAAAAGCACAAGCAGTGGCATGAGAAGTTATCATTTGCTTTACTGGGATACCACACCATAGTCCGTACATCAACTAGGGCACCCCTTACATGTTGGTTTATGGTACCGAAGCTGTCATTCCTACCAAAGTTGAGATTCCATCCTTAAGGATCATACAACAAGCTGAGCTCAGCGATGCAGAATGGGTAAAGAGCCGTTATGAGCAACTGACCCTCATAGACGGGAAAAGAATGAATGCAGTATGCCACGGACAACTTTATCAGAATAGAATGACCCGAGCTTTCAACAAAAGAGTCAAACCAAGACAGTTCGCTTTGGGGCAGCTGGTGTTGAAGAAGATCTTTCCACATCAAGATGAAGCCAAAGGGAAATTTGCTCCTAACTGGCAAGTTCCTTACATGGTTCACCGAGTATTGACCGGAGGAGCGCTTATACTTGCAAAAATGGACGAATAAGTCTGGCCGAAGCCAATCAATTCAGATGTTGTCAAACGCTATTATGTATAATCTTTATGCTTTCTCAATGATGTAAGTTGAACTACGCCTGACCTGATTCCCGTTTAAGAGGGGATACGTAGGCAGCCCTATGGGTTCCATCAAAATTCCATAAAATTTTAATTTTTCCCGCAATTGGAAACTGGGGCAGAATTTTGAGGAGGACCCTTAAAATTCCAAAGCAAGTTCAGCCGATCGTCGCATGTGCAACAGTCATAAGCGTCAACCCGTCAAACTGGGGCAGTATGTTAAGGAGGACCCTCAAAATTCTGTAGCAGGAGAGGTTGCAATGTCTTGAACCATGTCACAATCGACGGTTCATGTAACTATTTTAAAATATATATTTATACTATATCTTTACAAATAATGCATACTTTACTATTGAAAACAACTTTGTTTAGCAAACGCTACCCCGATGATATGAACAGGATCATCAGACCAAGCGTACAAATCAAGCAAAGCCAGCGAGGATACGAACCAACCTTCCCCATTTACAGAACTCACAATTTTTCTTTGGATGCAGGCACAAAGGTTGCAAAAGCCCATAATTTACTGTCCGCCCAAAGGACAAACATTGTTCAAAGATACGATTCTCAAATCCGTCGCACCTGACGACACTTGCTATCATCTCAAAACAAAATAATGCTCCATAGTCACTAAATGCTCACAACGATCACAATACCGCAATCTACTATCAGCTAAGAAACTCTACTGTCATTTATTTAAGCTTTGCATAAGGCTACCTTTCTGCCTTCCTTGCATAAGGCTACCTTTCTGCCTTCCTTGCATAAGGCTACCTTTATGCCTTCCATTTGCATGAGACTAAGCTCTGTCTCCATCTGCATGAGGTTAAGCTCTACCTCCATCTGCATAAGGCTACCTTTCTGCCTTCCGTTTGCATGAGACTAAGCTCTGTCTCCATCTGCATGAGGTTAAGCTCTACCTCCATATGCATAAGGATACCTTTCTGCCTTCCGTTTGTATGAGACTAAGCTTTGTCTCCATCTGCATGAGGTTAAGATCTACCTCCATCTACATAAAGCTACCTTTCTGCCTTCCCCTTGCATAAGGCTAAGCTCTGCCTTCATCTTGCATGGGACTAAGATCTGTCCCCATTATGCATGAGGTTAAGCTCTACCTCCACTTGCATAAGGCTACCTCTCTACCTCCATTTTCATAAGGCTACCTTTCTGCTTCCCTACCTGCATAAGGCTACCTTTCTGTTTTCCGTTTGCATGAGACTAAGCTCTGTCTCCATCTGCATGAGGTTAAGCTCTACCTCCACCTTCATAAGGCTACCCTTCTGCCTTCCTACCTGCATGAGGCTAAGCTCTGCCTCCAAATGTACTTTTTCATCGAGACTAAGCGTTGTCTCAAGCACTATTTACTTCGCTTTCCTTTCAGGCTAAGCTCTGCCCTTCAACTCGCAAGACTAAGCTCTGTCTTGTCCGCATCATATTACTGCATCTCATGGGCTGAAATATCGCACCCCTGTCCAAAGGCGTCATCGTTCAGAGGCACCATCTTCATGGCCCGAGAATACCATGTCATGTCTTGAAGATCTCTCTCAATTTTGCATATCATTATTCAAAGGCGTCATCATTCGGAGGCACCATTTTCATGGCCCAAGAACATCATTTCATGGCTTGCGAATCCTTCATCAAACAATTCATGGCCCAGCACATCATGGTCTGAGGACGCCATCCTAAACCGTCCAAAGACAACATTCATAGTCCGACGGGAACTTGCATCATGTTTAAATTTACGCACAATATACGCTTGTATTGTTTTATTTGCAGGTAACCTGGAAAGCGGCGGCTATTCTAGCAGGAGCGGTCCTGCTCCAGTTCTCTTAACTATTTCCGTAAACCGTTTACTCATCCAACCCTATATGTTGTATCCGTTCTTGTGATAACTCCCTCGGTATACTTCGCCGATGGGTCCGGAACTACATACGGCCTGATTCCTGTAAAACAAGGGATATGTAGGCAACTCAGAAGCCATGGTGCGTCCTAAATCTCTCCAAATCGTTCCGCTCGATCAAAATTAGCCATCATATCTTTACCCGACAACTCTTTCATCCTTCCCGGGTAAAGAGGGGCAGTTGTTGATACCCAATTTTTCCTCAAACTATTTTTAGTTTGCATATATACCTTCAAAATCAGGCTTTCATAGCAATTGGTATTTTTCTAAAAAATTTCCATATTTTTATTAATTAATTTTAATTTATCCAGTATTTTATTTTAATAATTAATTACAAAATTGCATTACAAATAATTTCAAAAAAAACATTCTTGACTTAATGTATTATTTTTGGTCCTATTAAGATCAAATTATCTCACTATTAGCCATATTGGCACTCTTTGGCTATAATTGCAATAACTTTACAATTATAGTCTAATCGTATGTTTTATGCTATTTTATCCAGTAATCAGTCATTTTATATTTTAAACACTAATTAATCATTTTTAATTTAATTTACTAAGCATCAATTTCATTTTTTACAATTATTAGCTATTTTTATAAATTGTTTATCTAGTTTAATTAAGTATTAAACAGCTAGCCCCTTTTATTTAAATTATAGCCTAAATTTAACCTGACCCCTAACCCAATTTAATTGACCCAACAGACCCTCCAACCCAGTCTTTACACTACCCCGCCCAATCTATATCCCATCCTGACCGTTGATCAAAATTGATCAACGGTCCGGATTTAACATTCCTAAATTAAACCTAATGACCTACCCCCCCTTCTCTCATTCTCACCCTCACTCACTCGGCCGTCTCTCTCAATTCTCTCATCTCTCTCTCCAAACGCTCCACCTGGTGAGCCTATCTCCTCCCTTCTCCGACTGTCTCCTTGCCGGAATTTATGGCGATTCCACCACTTACCAGCCTTATGGATCCCCTCCTTGAACGTGTGTCACTGTTTTGTGGTCTTCAAGGGAACTAGAGGCGGTCCACTCACCTCTATGATCTCATGCCATTTTTCCAGCCACCCATGGCCATCCGAGTAAGGTCTTTACACTTTCCGGTTGAAACCGGTAAGACTTTAAGTTTTCTTCTCCTTTCTGGGTTCTCTTTGGAAACCCTAACTTTAAAACTTCCGATCCTTATAGATCTATACGTATTCTGAGGGTTTTCCATGTTTTCTTCAAAGATCTTCTTGTTTTCTAAAACGATCCTTCACTTTTCAAAACTAGGGTTTTAAATCCTTTACAAAATAGTTCTTTTCCTAATTTCCTAGCACTATCTTGTGATATTTACCATGTTTAAACATCATCTGAGCTTTTCCTTTTGTTCGATTCCTCTGTTGTTAAAAACCCCAAATTTCTGGGTTCAATCTGTGAATCCGAAATTATTTTGCAATATTGTTTACATGTTCTAGCATGACTACCTTGCTTTCATGTATACTCTATATGTTTTGTGATTTCTTGCTCTATAATTACTTATTAGGGTTTCTAATTCTTTGTCGCCTCTGCCTAAACTATGATTGTCTACTAGTTCCTTTAATTATCTGCTATTTTTCTGATATGAATCCCTAATTTCGTGATTGGGATTTTCTAAATTTTGCTTAATATATGTTGTTCCAGTACTGTTTTATCATTTAATAAGTATGATTAGTGTTTTATTGATTCTTTACACAATACTCTTTACTGATTTTTGGGCATTTTCCTTGAATATGTGATATTTTCCTTTGAGTAATACTGATTGCCTAATTTCGAGTATTTCTTTACTTGTGTGATATCTTCCCTGATTGATATTGATTCCCTGTGATTAGAACCTCATTCGAGGACTCTCTTACTGATTTCCATAATTAAACTATGTCCTGCCTTATTTTGTGAATAAGCCTGCTGTCAAATTAATTCTTATATACTTTCCTTTATTGGTATATTCTGTATTTAGCCTCAATCACATGCTCTATACTTTTACTACCCCTTATATGGTAAAAATCAGTTCTTCAATTGATTTATTTCCTTGTTTATCACTGTTTGTATCCGTTTGAATTATGACTCCTTAATTATAGGGAGTACTTATGTTAATTGGATTCTAATTGTAATTTATTTCTATATTTGTGCTGAACTTTTACATGTTACCATATTTCTGCCTGCTTTCAAAACTATAAGTACTTCTACTCTCTCATTAGCACAGACACGAACAGACATTGTTCTAAACCCTCTTTTACACACATATTATCTCTTGCTCTTTTTCTGGTTATTTGCTACTCTCAGTCGGCTGCAAGCCAAGACTGAGTATTATATCCTTTAGCTCTTCACTTTGTGCTTATTAATTCTTAACTGGTATGTCCTCAATTTAGTTTAAAGCTTCAAAAACAACATGTTTCTTCTGGTATTTCAATTCTTCTTATTTCTACTATGCTTTTACTTATGGTTTTGTTGTTTACCCTGCAATTAGCATGTCTACTTATTGTTTTACTAGTATGATTATCCCTTAAACTCAGCATGTTACCTCCTTAGTACCCCCTTAATATGATTCTGTTGATTCATGGCATGAACATCTTTGTGGCAAAACTACTTCTGTGGTTGACGTCTCTGATTATAACTTATGTGCTAATCTGTCTGTTGTGTACCTACTCTCATGTGTGTCCTATTTGTCCCCAACCCCTTTACTTCTGTGCTTGTGGTTGTTGCAATGGTCCTGTTCTTTGTACTTATTTTATATGTGATGTCTTGTGCTGAGTTGTTGTGATTGCCTTATTCCCTTTCCCTTCCAAAACTGTTTTCCCTAAGCAACTTTTCTATTGTTCTGCAAACTTATTTCAAACAAGATGTTTCAAAGCTGTTTTCCAACTAAACCTTTTTAAAACTATGTCAAGCACTCTCACTCTACTCTTATAAATCTAGGTTCTTCCCCTCTAATGTGTGACTGCTTTGGGATCCCTATGATATCCCTCTGAACTCTGATGCATTAGAGCTGGCCCTTCCACACTGCACTTACTCAGTATGGTTATGAAAATCTGGGTGTGAGCACTGCCCGGGATCCCTTGAGGTCCTTAGGGAACTCTGACACACCTGGATTATATGAAAGGCTGTGAAACACTAATGGCATTGAGAACTTCTGGAGACTTTGGGCCTGTCAGTAGGCTCCCTATCGTATTGCTTCTTATTTTCTTTTATTCATTTATGTAATTTGTTCAAATGGTTTGTAATAATTATTGTAAACAACTTTTGGGGATGGATAGTGAAAAGGGAAAGGGGTAAATATGCATGCTATAGACATTAAATGGTAGAAACCATGCCATTAGGTTTATATTCTCTACTTGCACAATAGAGATCATGTTTAGGATCAACATACGCATATCATGCATTAGAAATCATGCTTTCCTAGGTTTTATGTCTACTGTTTCAGCATATCATTTGAATTTACTGTCATATCAGTGAGAAACTCATGCGTTAGGAAAATTTGCTAATAATTGATATCTTTTATAATCATGCTTCCTGCTGCCATGAACACTTAGAAATCATATTTTAGGATAAACAATACTAATAAACACATCATCTCTTCATACTTTGAAAATCATGTTTAAACGATGTAATATTTGTGCATATAGAAAATCCTACTTAGGATTCTGCATATACATAATTCTGCATCTATGTGCATTAGATACCATGTCTTTAGGATTTCATTCATACTCGCTTAAGTACACCTAGTCTAATTACTGATGCATAAAAAGGAATAAAAACAACTTCACTCAGTTTTGGCAATCAACGGATATTAATTCTATATTCTGAACGCCTAGAACAGTATGTTTAAGTAACATAAGCTCAAACGATACTCTTACTTCTGAAAATTGGTATCATGTCATACCTAAGCAAGCCTTAGGTGATCCAACTGTTGAAAACTGGAAATCTGCCTTCTTTATGTATGCTGACACCCAACAAGTTCTAAAATCAGTAGGCAAACTGATTAGGGCCCTTTCTAAGTTATAAAAACAATTCTGCATATCTGTTTATATTCTGAACTCACCTAGACACCATGATTTAGGGTTCTAATTAGCAATACTGCCCTTAACTGTGTTTGAGTCGTGCTCTCTATTTGCATTACTTGTGGAGGTAAACTTGAGCCTTTTATCTTCTTTTTCTTTGTTCCCACTAATTGCAGTCCTATATGGTTTTGTCTGTCACCTTAGTATTTTTCCCTTAAACCCGAGGGTCTTCCTAGAACTTCCCTTATAGGTAGAGGTCCTAAACTCCTCCAAGACTATTAGGAAGGGACGGGTAACAACACGCAATAGAGGTCGCTGACCAACACTCGCTTTAATAACCTTTACGGCGTGGGAAGAGTAGATATGGATATGATGACAGGTGCGCTAATACCACGTGTAGTCCCTCTTTGAGGAGTGATTACCGGGTATTGTACTGATGTGATCCATATAACAAACAACCTATGACTTGCCCTACCTATTATATGCATGTTTAGATTATAACTCTTTCAAAACCTTACTTAGATATTAAATATTTTTCAAAACTTTAGTAACACATGTGTGCTTAGACTGTGAATCTTTCAAAACTCTTTACTTGTTTAAACATTAATTTCCTACTTTCTACTTGCTCAAATTGACAAAGTTATTTGGCCGAGAACCACAGTTGTGGACTCTGAGAGGTGCCTAACACCTTCCCCTTAGAGTAATTTCAAGCCCTTACCCTTTCTCCGGTTATCTAATCTTGTTTGTAAATGACCCAAATAGGTTCCCTAACGCACCTTAACTCGTTAGGTGGCGACTCTTCGAATCCTTGCATACCCCTTTCCCAAAAGAAAACGAGTTGTTCCAATAATGTCAAAACCCTGACCGGTCCGAAAGGAGTTGGAAAAAGGGGGCACGACACACCCTAGGCCAGATCCATCCGTAATTCTAGAGAATCGTCGTCCTTCTCCATTTATTTACGAGCAAAATTGAGGGTTGTTCCTTTACCCTCGACCACCTCATGCGCCTACATTCCCCGGCTCTATCGAGGACTGATTAAGCTCGCCCGCCGAGCTAGTGGAGCCCCATTTTCCAGTATCGACGAGACCCGTCATCGAGGCGGGATGGGCAAGTTTGTCCGAATAAGGACATCGGACCTGATCCCTACTGAAGACATGTCGTTCCCACAGAGGTGGAACATGAACTGTAAGTGTCTTTATTTTGAATGTTTGCTTTGCCTTTTTTACTTCCTTCCACCTTTTCTTATTTCTATTTTGGTGTTGAAGTTGTGGCCCCAGATGCCGGACCCGATTCCAGAGTTGAAATGATGGGTTGAAAGCTTAGTATCTTAGAGGCCCTACTCTGAACGTGCTTGGATGGAGCTATCAAATGGTCGATGTGAGGCTCGCAACCACGGTAAATTCCTGCTTTCTAACTGTTTGTTGTTTTAGTTTTTTTTTACTAACCTGTTTCCCTTTCTTTTGCAGGTCTCGGGAAGGATGTTGCGATGAGACCTCCTTTCGGTGATGAAGACATCCTTCCCCAGTCATCAGCTCCAAAGCCGGCCAAGGAGAAAATGAGGAAAAGAGCCCTGAGTCCCCTAGGCTCAAAAAATAAAAGACCGACGAAGAAGCCTTGTAAGACCAAGGGAAACGTCATTCCCCTATCTTTGGACTCAGTCCGTCAGCTAATGGATGAGTCCGAAGAAGAAGAAAAATAAGAAGAAGGAATCGGGCTGGTGGCTCGTCTACATGCTATGATTTCGGTACAGAAGTCCTCTGAACCGGAGGCAATCAACAAGGGATCTTCGACCGAGGTCCCTGAGTCGGGAGGAACAAAGGTCACCCCGTCCCCAGCAAATATGGTGGAGGAAGAGTCTCGGGGCAAGGCTCCCCAAACAACAGAAGAGGTCCCTAAGGTCGAGCTCGGGGTGGTCGACATTTCGGACTCCCCCCAAATTTCAAACACCATGATTCGGGAGGCCAACATGCTAGAGGGTCAGCAGATTGATCTCCACGATTTCTTCAACTAGATCAAAACTGCTACTTCCGAGGATATCCCCAAATTTGGCGACTTATCGGTGCCGAAGAAAATACCGTCGTTGGGGGCTACTGGATATTCAACGATCTCGAGGCTGGTAGATCAATTCCCGGCTCTGAGTGCTAACCCAAACTGAAAACGACATCTAGTGCAAACCGTCCCGGAGGATGATCGAGTTTTCTCCACCTCCCCGGGGTTTCCAGCTATTTGAGAGGCTTGGTGACCGAGGAAGACCAAGCAATGATGAATGATGTGGGGTCGCCTGCTTTTTCAACGAGGTCTAACACGCTCTATATCGAGTAATCCTCGAGAATTTATTCCTTACTTAAAGCAATGATCAATTTCTGTTTGTTCCTTGGGGAGCCAACGTTGTCGTTTTTGCCGTGAAAACCAAGGCCATTGTCTATGTGTGTGTGTGTGTTACTTGAGAGTTCGACATGCTGATCCTAGAATCAAGGATACTCACAAGAACAAGTATAAAATATTGTGTGTTACGAAAGTTAGTGCCAGGCAATCATTATTATCCTTAGCCCCACGGTGGGCGCCAAACTGTTTGCCCTTAAAAACAAATAACAATTAAATTTATAAGTGGTTTTAAGGATATGTGATTTCACTTTGCATAAACTGAGAGAATGTTTAAATTGATATTAGAAATTGACTGTAAATAAAAATAAAGCAAACCAAATATGATGTGCGGCCTTGGCCCTTGAGCTAGGTCGCCCTCGAACCAAATGAGTATGCTATTGAAAAATATGAACTGAGCAACAGAATATTGAAAGATCAAGAGGAAAATGTGGTATATTGCTTTGAATAGTGTTGATCTGATGATTTACAAACGATTAAAACTCCCTTTATATTGCAGAGGAGTTTTACTTAGGTACAATTCTAAATACATTAAGAAAACCCATGATTGGCTAATTAACCAGCCTTGTCTTGATTTATGCCGAGATTCCCACCGTGATCGTCGCTCGATCACGGATGTTTCGGCTTACCATTACTTGACTGGGTAAACCCCCTTCGATCTCACTCGATCTCCGTTTCGCTCGGTCTCGATCTTGGTTGATCATCGTCCTTGATTGGTCCTCGAATTAAGGGTTCAACAACCTGACTCCGTATTGAGGCTCGATATAATACGAGGCCGAACTGTGGCATACCATGATCCTACCCCGATTAGTCACGAGAAGGGCATGCCCGTTGTGACCGTATGAACTTTATTTTATTATGTTTTAACACATCTCTTCACAAGGTGATTAATATTTTTGTCGACGCCAAATACTTCTTTTTGATAATTGATGGTTATGAGATTTTAATTTAGAAGTTCCGATTATCCTAATGTCATGTTTATTAATTCTATATCTTATTTCATCCAGAAGCTTAAGCGGTTACAAGAAATATCCACTTATTTTTTAAATAGTAAATGTTTAACAGGTTTAATTGACGTAAATAGGATATGGGTGGAGCTAGCCCTTTGGATACGGGTTCAGCTGAATCAGTAACTTTTGTCCAAACTCTATATTTGTTTTAAAAAATTATTAAATTATACCTACTAACTTCAAAAATTAGAATACAAAACCCATAAATTTCAAATTATGGCTCGGCCTCTGAAATAGGATGGATTTTTTCACTTCCGTCCCTCTCTATTTAAGTTTACCATAGCCAATAGAAGAACATCATGTGCTGATCACTTCTTCACCTAATAATCCACTTTATATTTTTTTGTTCAAACTAGTTCTACTTTTCCCTATCTTTATATATATATTTTTATCATCACACGAATTACGATCATTCAAGTCTTCCTTAATTTGGAGATTACTTCTTCATTCATAACAGTATGAGCTTTGCCAGTTTTCAGTAACTTTGGTTTTCTCTATTCAAAATTTGAGTGTAACATATTTGTTTTTCTGGCCAAGTAAAGCATCTTCTTCTATCTCTGATTCTACGTCTTCCTTTGTTGCTTCTTCTATACACTATCTGAGAGCTTCTTGTGGAGTTTCTGGAACAAATATTTTATATTGCTAAAGCTGCAGGTAGATCGTAACTATGGTCAACAATATTGCAAAGTTATCACTTCACAATTTCTTCCACAAAAGGTGCATATATATATATATATATCCTCTCTAATTAATTAATTAATTTACCATTGCATGTGTACGTTTAGTATGATCAGTCTCCATCTTGTCAATTTTTGGTCAAAGTAAAAGCATTTGGGAGGAAGAGTAAAATTCTTCCTTTAGTTTCCTACTATTTGCTTTAATTTCCACTTCTATTTGTGGAAGATATATAGTGACCAGAAGAGGATTGGTTGTTCTTGGTCAGCATCAATTTTAATTTTGATGATCATATATACACACAATTCCGTTTCCCACATAAAACTGATAAAATTTGTATTGTAGGTTTATTCGTGATTGAGCCCCTTTTTCCTTCTTTTATGTAGCAATGAACCATGCATGAAAAACAATAGAAGGCTATAGTACTTGGTGATCTTTTTAGCAAATATATATATATATATATATATATATATTTGGTATATAGGAATTGAGACATTATTGAAATTCTTCAGCTATATTAATTAGGATTTCAAAAGGAATATAAAATGAAAGGTTTGACACAAGAACAAAACAAACCTGTTCATTGAGTCGTTATTTGGACAACAATAGAAGGTTGTTGTTGTTAAGAAAAAGGGCGGCTTCTAGATGCTTACAAAGTAACTCCAAATATAATACATGAGTGATAAAGTCTGTCGGCTTATGACGAGCAGTCTGTTCAGGGTTCCAAACTCAACGATATTAACTATTACGCTCATTGCGGGATTTAACCCAACACCTTACGGTTCAAAAAGTAATCATAGATACATATTTTATCCTTTTTCCAGACACAGTTTAATTAGATGAAGCTTAAGATGTTAATTGACTTGTATACTATATTAGTAAATCTTACTATTAGTACGTTGCGTCAGTGCGTGAGACATTTTTATGTAATTGTGTTATTTACAGTAAACGACCACTTCTATGACCAGCCTTGTATTTAGAAGTTGACCACATTTTTCAAATTTGGACTCATACCTTACTACTCCCTCTGTTTTAATTTATTGAAATAGAGGGATGGAGTATTAGCTTTGAGTTTTAAACTTCAGGCCATTGGTCTAATTCCAAAAGGTAACCAATTTCTAATTAAGGACCAGAAAAGTGGCTGTTTGTGTAAATCAGGACATTCCACATGAAAAAATTGAATGGGTTGAGTATGACTTTAGCTCCAAGACAATATATTTCCTAACAAAATAAGAAGATCAAATATATATTATCACCATTTTTCCTACCGTAATTCGTACCAGTATTTTAAAAGGTATTTTTTGGTGCAAGTTCCGGGGTGAGCCTCGGAGATAGGCGTACCAAGAATGACTGTGGCGCACTGACATGGCGTAAGTATTGTGGGGCATAAGTCCCAATATTTCGGGCATTCGCCTGCGCGTAAGTCCCAATTCCTCTACGTTCATTCGGGCCATACGCCCACTTTTCTAATTTTGAACCAAAATTGCTTAATAATTTCTTTTTTAACACTTAAATCTTCCAAAGTTAACTCACAGTAAATTCTCAAAAGTAAAAGATTTTTCTCTAATTATTTTCCTAATTTCAAGTTCTTATTGAGTAACAAATACACTTTAACCTTTGTCTGCAAAGTGCAAACTACAACGTAAAGAGTTTTGTCCTCCAAAACTTGCTCTGCTTCCACACTTGCATTTTACTTCTTTATGCTTCAATTTTTCAAGTATTTTTTTCTTACATTGTTGAATATATTCTTTTGTAGTTAGTTTCGATTTTAGAATGTTTTTGTGTACCACTCTAATTTAGATAATAATTTATTAATTTATTAAAAATTAAAAACTAGGCTTACGTCCCACGCCTCAGAACTTACGTCTCGCCCGGTATTAGATAAAACGCCTCCGTAGCATGCCGACACCTTAAAACACTGATTCGTACCTACCTGAATTAACAAAATTTTATGCAAAGAAGTTCAAGAAGCACATATTTAATTTCCAAAAATTTAATAAAATTAGATAAACATAAAGCATAAAAGTTAAGAAAAAAAGGATAACTCCTTAAACTTATTGGAATAAGCAAGAGGTTGAGAGCGCGTTTGGATTAGTTGATTTGAAGTAGCTGATAAGCATTAGGTGCTGAAAAATACTTTTAAGTGCTGAAGCTGATTTTAATAAATAAGCAGTTACGTGTTTGAATACAAGTGATGAAATTGATAATAAGTTGCTACATTGTTTGATAAAAAAATGCTGATAAGCTCTTTTTCAGTTAAAATGACTTAAATAACCTTAGAACTGTTTACACTTATAATGGTGTAATTTCTTCAAAATTTTAGATTCGAGATCGATTCAAATACAAAATATTCTATTTGTATTTTATTTTAAATATAATTGTGATTGGATAAGATAATGTTTATAATAAATATAATTTATTTTATGATAAGCATATAATCATAAGTTATATAACTTTATAAGATAGTTGAAAATTTAGTGCATAACTTTATAGGATTCATCACGGAGGAATATAGAATACGATAACGAAATAGAGAATTTGCTTACCTCAAATATTAGTGAGAATCGCTGAGTTGAAGAGGCAAGGGGCTTTTAGGTTTGAAGAAATATGCGAGACAGTGAAGAAATAGGTTTGACGTAGGGATACATGAGTTTTGTTTTGAAAGGAATATTTTGGGAATAAATTAGTAAAAGTCTTGGTCAAACTAAAGAGCTTATAAGCTAAAAAAGCATAAGTTGGAAGTGACGAGGTTATGCCTTTTGGCTTGTAAACTCTTTTAACTTTGTCAAACACCCTAAAAAGTACAACTTTGACAAGCTTATAAGCTTAGCCAAACATCGTCTAAATTTGATTGCTCCTAAACGTGGCTATTCTGCAATGTCTGTATTGGCGTTTATGTAGTATCGGTATGTACATTAAATAGTTATTGTTTCTTTGCAGTCATAAAACACCTGGTGAAGCTGAGGACTTTTTGAAGGATTATTACATTCCTGATTACGTACTTGTACCAGAAAGAAAAATAGAGAATGACTATGACATAGCTTCTTGTCCCGTACTCGTATTCATCAACTCCAAAAGTGGTGGTCAACTTGGAGGACAACTACTTTTGACATACCGTACTCTTCTTAACAGAAACCAGGTAAACCTACTACACTGGTACTATTTAATTGACACATATAGTTGGAAAATTGTATAAATGCAGAATTACTGTTTTCAGGTGTTTGATTTGGGTGAAAAGGCACCTGACAAGGTTCTACACCAATTTTACTCCAATTTAGAAAAGCATAAGCAAAATGGAGATAGCTTGTCACATGAAATTGAAAGGAGATTGAGAGTCATTGTGAGTTTGGTAAATAATTGAATTGTGTATTACTTTGTTCTATGTTGCTCGGACTCTCAAAAAATGTGAGTGGGTGCGTGCCGGATCCTTCAAAAATAGTGCATTTCGGAGAGTCTACGCAACATAGACTTTGTTTGATATATCTGAAGTATATTTAGTCATACAGGTAGCAGGTGGGGATGGAACAGCAGGGTGGATTCTTGGTGTTGTTTCGGATCTTAAATTGGCTCACCCACCTCCAATTGCAACCGTGCCATTAGGAACTGGAAACAATCTACCTTTTGCCTTTGGCTGGGTAAGACATTGAGATCACATTATCTGATGGAACAACTTATTCTACATTGCCATACTTCTTCCTTGACTTAATTAATATCTGTATTTTCAGTGATTCTAATACTCTTTACAAGTATAAAATCAAAATGCTGAACAATGCCCTTTGTGTTTAGATCCCGAATCTAGCATATAGACGCTGGGTGCACTTGCTTAATATGTGCATAAATGTTCAACACTGCCTTTAAATTCTTGATTTGTCTATGCCTATGTTAGTCACATTCCTTTTATAGAGTACTCTTGTAGGTATTCTATCAATTAGCTTTACATCTGCTTGAGAATCAGTCTAATAATTGCAGGGGAAAAAGAATCCTGGTACTAATTGCCAGTCAGTGAAGTCATTCCTGAGACAGGTGAAAAACGGAAAAGAAATAAAAGTTGACAGGTAATGTTGAGTGCTGAGGTTCTCTGCATGTCTAAGTGTTTCCCCTCATGTTATCATACCTCAGTTATTGCTGTAAATAATCGCTTGGACTTCGATAGTAATCTATCAATTAAGCTTTACTACATCTAATTAATTACTTAGTTTCTTTTGTTCAACTGAAGTGTGGTTGCTGTTAAAATCATGACTCTACTTAATTATATGTGAGCAATGAAGATTTATCTTAGTATTTTATACTTTGGGTCAAGGATTTACCTTTTCTACATTGACTGACAGTACACTGAGTTAGTAGCTGCTTGAAGGAAAATCCATGATTTTATGCATACAAAATAAAATCAAAAACTTATTTCTAATGACTGTTGCATGCTATATAGGGTATGTTCAAGCCATTTAGCGCGACAATTTGTGCATCTTTCATTGCATAGTTAACTTAAGCATCGCTTTGCTAACTCTACCATTAAACCACTCCAGTTGCATCTTACACTTGGGATTTGTAATTTGGAGAAAACGAGAAGGAAAATTCGAGCCATTATGCAAGAGTCAAGTTTAATCTAAGAAAGAGTAGATCTATTAAGGTCTGATGTAAAAGTGCAGTCAACTTTCAATTATTTTGAACTGTCCAGATAGTAATTAATCATTCAGGTTAGATTCTTAAAGTATGGTTGACGAGATTATGCTTTTATCTTACATGAAAAAAAACACGGTTTTAAGCATTTAGAGATTGTTTATTGTGATGCTGGACTATTGCATTTTCTAGCAGTGAGCGAGCTTTGCAAGTCAACGTTTAGGAATATTAGCAAGAGAATATTCAAATCTAGATAAGCAAATTAGGCCTTATCCTTTTGAGAAATATTGGTGTGTATGACATGAATCTGCAACTTTTGCTACCTCTATTGGCTGGCTGGATTCTAGCTCCCTACAATGCACGGACAAGTTTTTCGGCACAAGGATGATCCATTTACCATGGACCACCTTTTCGTTGAGAAAACCTGAAAAAATCTTCACTTGTCTGACATGAGGGTTATTATGTTTCAGCTGGCATATTCTTATGAGAATGAAGGCTCCAAAAGAAGGTTCTTGTGTTCCTTTTGCACCTATTGAGCTACCACATTCATTGCATGCTTTTCACCATGTGTCCCGAGCTGATACTTTGAACAAGGTATCAAACTGTTCAGTCATTTTTTCTTCTGTTTAGTCTATAAGTCATTTACTTCTTGTGCTTACGTAAATGAAATCTTACAACTAGAATGATGTTCCAACTTAAACATCCTTTCTAGATGCTAGAATACATCTTATAATCTGATCGATTCGGTTAAAAAATAACTTGTTGATCTTATACCTTGCTAAATTTTGCTTGAGATGTCTGATGCTCTCACTGAGGAAATGAACAAGTTACTCTGCTTCCACTTGCTTAAATATGTCTCCCTCTTATCATGCATTGCTTTACATAAAGCTTCATTGAGCTTATTTTCAGGAAGGCCATCATATATTTCGAGGAGGATTTTGGAACTATTTCAGCATCGGTAAGTGTTTTAATCCCTCCTCTGAATATATCTTTTACTACTAGTTATTGCAGTATTCAAGTACTTCACTTTGGCACTTGAAGCTCAAATGAATTCTATGGGGTGGTATACAGCTGCCTGTTTAGTAAACAATCCAGACAAATCGGTTTACCCTTCTCTATCTAATGCAAAGCGATATAAGAGGTTTACATTCCCTAGAAGCACTGCATATTTGAATCTGTGTCATGATTTTATCAAGTTGTATTCTTTTCATTCCCGAGTTGAAGCTTTTCACTTTATTCATTTTTCCATAACTTGCAGGAATGGATGCTCAAGTTTCATATGCATTTCACAGTGAGAGGAAGCTACATCCAGAAAAGTTCAGACACCAGTTAGTTAATCAGGTTCTCCTTACTTTCATTTGGAACATGGTGTCGCTTACAAAGTCTCTTGACATGTCGAATATGGCTGTATAATTATGGATACCCCTGCCACCAATGGTCTACCGATGTGGATGTTTGTTCAATTTTATCTTTTCATCTATGTTTCTTACTGGTGGTCCTTTTGTTTTCTATTTGTTTAATTACTTTTGTTTGGAATCTTCTCTGATAGTCCTTTCTCTTTGTTTATGATTTGTTTAGACAACTTATGGAAAGCTTGTATGTAAACAAGGATGGTTTTGCACTTCTTTCGTGCATCCATCTTCAAGGTTAGTCTTCTAGTCAAGGTTAACCTGTATATATCGCTGGTCGTATCATGTCTTCCTTTATTTGTTTGAACACATTCCATTACCTTTCTCCCCTGCTAGTATGAACATCATTATGTTCTTTTTGCATGCGCTAGAAGAAGGAAGATATTTACTCTTACTTATGACCTAGCGACAAAACATTTTAGATATTTAATGAACTATATGGCCAGAATGCCAGGAAATGGACTTTTCAAAATATCATAGTCTATGTTATTAGGACTTTGTGATATTGTATCAGCATTTTAATCTCACTATGAATCCTCAATATCATTCTCATGCTTTTGTATTTGCCTTTGATGTCAGATAGTCATGTAACAGGACATTTATGATCTTGGCATCTTAACACTTTGTCACCTACTGCAAAGAATTTATTCATATTTGTTTGTCGATCTATGTTCTGTATTCCATTAGTATGTGAAGAGGATGATGTTTTAACATACTAACATTGCCTTTTCCATTTCAAACTAAACACTGATTGAATCTGCTATTCGGCAGAAACATTGCACAGCTAGCAAATGTCAAAATAATGAAAAGGCCAGGAGAATGGATAGAACTCCACATACCTAGAAGGTAGCCATATAACTTGCACCATTTGCATTTTACTTTTAAATCTCCAATAGGTGAATAGATGACACAAGTTTTCACAAATAGATGTTCATGAGCTGGTAAAGACCTATGATATTGGTGTTTCTTGTGGTTGTACGTGCAGCATTAGGTCTATCGTCTGCCTTAATTTGCCCAGCTTTTCTGGAGGACTTAATCCTTGGGGAAGACCTAACAAGAAGAAGTTGTACGAGGTCAGGTTCTATTTTCTTTGAGTACCTCCAAATCTGATATAACAATGTGATATGTTAAGATAAGTTGGCTGGATCCTTCTATTAAAACATTTTCTGTATTGCTTTTATCTTTCTACTTTAACAGAGGGACCTTACTCCTCCATATGTTGATGATGGTCTGCTTGAGGTTGTTGGTTTCCGAGATGCTTGGCACGGACTTATTTTGTTTACTCCAGGAGGGCACGGAACACGCCTTGCACAGGTTGTTTGATCAAGAAAAATTCTTCAGATGGAAATACGTTTGATCAATTCAATGTGTTTCTCTGGTGCATTTTGTTGAGTTCTTTAGTTAATAAGTGCTCATAATACAGACAAGCTAATGTCCTTTGGTTTTTTTATCATGGATTTTTAATGTTGTTCTCTATTTTATATCTGTAGGCCAACAGAATCCGGTTTGAGTTTCAGAAGGGTGCAGCTGAGCATACATTTATGAGGATGGATGGGGAACCATGGAAGCAACGTCTTCCCGCGGATGATGACACGGTGGTTATAGAAATATCCCATTTTGGTCAAGTGAACATGCTTGCCAGTCCACATTGGCAATCCAGAAGTATCAATGCGCTGACTTCAAATCACCTTCAGGAGGAAGAGAAAGACAACAAACATGAAAAAGATTTTGAAGATGACTTGGAAGAGAGGAGAAAGTTGGGTGCAGCTGACACTTTCCGGATACCAGATGGCTTTGATATAACACATCTTTAGTTAGGCGTCTCGAAGGTCTTGGCAGGCAG
This sequence comes from Nicotiana undulata, assembly GCA_005239495.1. Lineage (NCBI taxonomy): Eukaryota > Viridiplantae > Streptophyta > Magnoliopsida > Solanales > Solanaceae > Nicotiana > Nicotiana undulata. The sequence continues at coordinate 143,132 of ML250726.1, forward strand.
AGTTACCCGATCGCCCTGCTGATAGAATAGTCGAGATACACGCACATCCGACCGGACACCACGTACAAAATAAGAGTTTAGGCCTTCAGAAGCAGCTACATTATTTGATGACACCAGTTGTAAAATGTATATTAGTAAATAGTAGTTAATTAGTAGTTTGCATCACTGGCACATAGCCAGTTTGTTAGAGTCTCTGCACATGTAAGCAACAACTTCCAGTAACACCTCCTCCACTTTGCGTCTAATTTCACTTTTCTTATCTTTTTTTAACCCACACAAATATAGCTCTCCAATTACCTCTAATGTGATTCGAAGCTTCTGTTAACTGATTTGTTAACTACACTTGAATTCAGGAATATAATTCGAGAATTCAGCAGCTGCACAGGAGATCTACAGAGGATGCTCGTGTGTTCCATCCTAGAAAAGGAGGAAAAGAAGACCGGAAGAAAAAGAAGAATTAGAAATAGGAAATTGTAATACTTTTCTTATTTTCCTGTAATGAACTCAGTATAATTATTGATACTACTCAATTGGAATTGAAAATTACAGCTCAGTTTGTTGAATCCAGCTAACTACTCTAACTAAAAGTGGTAACTGTTTTTTGAACTAACTCTAACAACCTCAACTAACATGGCTTCAATAGCTTCTTTAGCTTACAATATGCGTATCAATACTCCCATCTGCAAAAGATCCTTGACCTCAAGGATCAAAATGAGGAAACCTCGTCTTAAGAACATTGAAGTACTCCCGTGTAGCATGATCTGCTGATAGTCCAGACCATTTAACTAGTACTTGGACAACAACTTTATTTCCCTTCTTCACCATACGCCTTAGTAAAATAGCTTCAGGGTTAGGACAATGGGGGTTAGCAATATCTAAAGTAGGAGGGTATGCAATCAGATCAGGGACTGCATGGCACTTCTTTAAGACTGATACATGGACTGTAGGATGACTCTTTATTGATGGTGGAAATAGCAATGTATAGACAACAGGTCCAACTTGCTTGAGTATCTGAAATGGACCATAATAGTTGGCAACTAATTTGTGGAATGGTTGAGAAGACAAGGTAGACTGTTTATAAGGCTGTATCCTAAGGTATACCCAGTTTTCTACTGAAAAGCTCTTGTCAGTTCTATGTGAGTCGGCCTAATGTTTCTTCCTCAATTGAGCCCTATGCAAGTGATGTCTAAGTAGTTTCAACTTCAACTCCCTTTGCAATAAGGTGTTGTCGACCTCTGCTGAAGCAGACTCACCAGGTAGATATAGCAAATGTAATGGGGGAGGTCGACCATATAGAGCCTCATAAGGGGTGTTGTGAATAGCAGAATGATACGAAGTGTTGTACCAAAATTCAGCCATAGCTAAACATGAGTACCAATCAGTGGAGTCTTCATTGCAGAAGCACCTCAAATATGTCTCCAAACATTTGTTTAAGACGTCAGTCTGGCCATCAGACTGAGGGTGATATGCTCTAGAAGTATTCAACTGGACTCCTTGTTGTGAGAGGAGTTCATGCCAAAAGGAGCTTTAGAAAACAGCATCCCTGTCCTGGTTATAGTCTCAGGTAAGCAATATAGTCTGACAACTACATCAAAGAAGACCTTGGCTACTGACTGTGCAGTGTAGGGGTGTTTTAAAGGCATGAAGTGAGCATATTTGCTCAGTCTGTCAACAACCACTAAGATGACTTCATGGCCTTTAGACTTAGGCAAGCCGTCAATAAAATCCATGCTTATTGGGGACCATACCACCTCGGGTATAGGCAAGGGCTGTAGAAGGCCAGGATAAGCTGCCAAATATGCCTTATTCTTTTTGGCAAATATCACATCTTTGGATGAAGTTCTTCACATAAGTTCTTAATCTCTTCAAATAGAATAGAATTAGCAGTCTTTTGAGGGTGGCATCTACACCAGAATGGCCACCTTGTAGAGGAGTGCCATAGTTTAATTATGTCATTTAGGTTCCGCACCTTCCCTACTACCAATCTACCTTTCCTCCTCAATTGAACATGGTTCCAAGTCAATAAATTATTGTCCCAGTAAGTATTGTGTTGGAGATAATGTTGCTACTGCTATCAGTTCAAGTGAGAGTAAAGAAACAGAGCAAAGAGAAGATGAAGGGTTTGGTCTGAATAAACCTAAGTTTGACCGCACACTTTTATCTCTTAATTCAATTAAATCAAAGCTTCTATCACATTTAAAGTCCAATGATCCTAACCATTTGTTTAAGATAAAGTAGAATACAACCGGCAACATTGGATGTCAATTCTGGAATATTCCTCCACGCGTATGAAGTGGGTGAGGAGGAGCAGGGGCGGACCCACATAGGGTCAAGCGAATTCATCCTTGAAAATTTTGATATTTTGCGTAAGTTAAATTCTGTAAATTAAGAATATATCAGTTATTTGAACCCACTTCATACAAGTTCATCCGGTGGAAGAAGTGGTCTAGCTGCTTCAAGGTTAAGAAACGGGGATGGCACTCTTTTGGTTTTGTTCCTGTGTGCACTAGTTTATTCCTTTAGTTTGTTTTTATTTTGTTTTATCTCTATTTTCTAATTTATATCTATTTTATTTTATATTTGATCTCCTAATGAATTCCAATAAGAATTAATCTACAGTTTATATAACTTCAGTAGATGAAATCTTACAATATGTTTTGCTAAAATATGCAAGGGCACATTTTGAAATTATTTATAATGTGTTAGTTCATATTAACTAGGTTACCCTAAATTGTTTATTTTTGTTACAATTAAATTGTTACTTCACTTTATAAGCTATCTTCTTTTATAGTTTGTACTAGTTTATTTTAAGTTATAACTCTTTATTTTTTGTTGTCCTATTATTTTTGTTAATTAATAACTTTATTTTTGTTATTAGAGTTTAATAAAACTCTAAAATATAAATGGGGTAAATAGAATGTTTTTTAAGTTTAAATAAAAATGTAAAACTAAGTAATTGTTAACATTTTTAGTTAAAGTAATTAGTTTTTGTTAAACGTCATAAGTTTCATGCCCTATTTTTTTAAAAGAAGAACAGAATTTGGACCTCTTTTTATTAGTATTATTTAATTATTTATTTTATGATATCTTTATGAACCCTCCAAAAAAAAGTGGGGATAAATCCCACTTATTAGTACAACCATCGTATTGGTTAACGTCGTTTTAAATTGAACCCGCTTGCGTAAAATCTTGTGTCTGCGACTAAGGAGGAGCATGTGAATATTCTCTGTACAAATTTTATAGGCAATTATAGATAGTACAATAGGAATAGTACATGTATAGGTTAGCATAACAGATTATTTATTTTTACTATATATAGACATGTACAGAAAAGATGAAATAAAAGAGAAAATCTTCTCCAAATACTCTATTTTCTTATATAAGAGCTTTAGGAGCTCGATCCAATTTCTTTTACGAGTTTCATAGCTTCCAATTTGCAACCCAAACCTCCAAATGACAATCGGAGAAGAAACTTCTCCTTCTGTCGTACACACATGGAATTCATCAACCATTCAACCAACCCAACAATCAGTTAACATTGATTCTTCTCACCCCTTTTATCTTCACCTGTCAGATTCACCATGGATGATACTCGTCAATTCAATTTTTGATGGAGAGCTATGGAGGCTGGCGTAGGGCAGTCTTCGTAGCACTCTTCGCTAAGAACAAGCTTGGCTTCATAGACGGGAACATTTCTGAGCGAGAATCCTCTTCAACATCTTTCCGAGCTTGGAATAGATGTAATAACATGGTTATTTCATTGATCCTCAACTCACTCTCTAAAGTGATCGTTTAAAGTGTGCTTTACTCCAAAACTGCTAGGAACATCTAGAAGGAGCTCGAAGATGATTTGGACAAAGCAATGGTGCTATGCTCTATCAGCTGCAAAAGGAACTTAATGATGTCGTTCAAGGCAACTCTGACATAACTGGGTACTACACTAAGGTAAAGAGGATCTGGGATGAACTAGACAGCTTAGACACTTGCCTTCACTGTACGTGCAACTACTTCTGGAGGGAAGAGCAGGACTCTCAAATCTCATCAGGATGGTAGGCTCATCCAGTTCTTAATGGGTCTGAATGAGACCTATTCAGGTGTAAGTAGCAACATCCTCATCACTTCACCCTTGCCCAGAATTAATCATGCTTACTCTCTTCTCATTCAAGAAGAGAAGCAGAGGGAAATTCATGTTGGAAAAAGCACAGTTGAATATCCATTCATGGCTACAAAACAACAATATGAAAATCAAAAATTTAACAACTCAAATAAGAAGCTTGTTTTTGAATAAAAGAAGAACAACCCTATTTGTACCTATTGCAAAACATCAGGACACACAGTTGAGAAATGTTACAAAATCATTGGTTTTCCTTCTGACTTTAAGTTCACCAAAAATAATAGGTTTCAAGGAGTTGTTCAAGGAAATGCAGCACACGTTGAAGAAGAAATTGAAAATCATTCAATGATTAGATCATAAAAGGGAATCACACAAGAGCAATACCAAAACCTTTTCCAGTTACTCCAGCAGGTGAAAATTAGCACACAAGGTGAAGCAAGCTCAGAGGTCAACATTTTAGCAAGCTGTGCTGGTATAGCTTAATCTCTCTCTACTTATTTTCATAACTCTCATTCACTTTTATGGATCCTAGATGCAGGTGCCTCTGAGCACATGACTTCAGATTCTAGCATCTTGTTCAATATCAAAACTTTACTCAAGCCTGTTTTTGTCAATCTACCTATATACACAAAGAATCAAAGTCACTAAGGCAGGAAGTGTGAACATCCTGCTTGATCTCACCATAGAAAATATCTTGTTTGTTCCTAGTTTTAGATCAATTTAATGTCTGTTCACAAACTTTGCAAGAAAATTGATGGCTTACTTATTTTTTCCTCTCTTGGTGTTGTTTTGCAGCCCCCTTTAATGAATAGGCCAGTGGTACTTGGTAGAGCAAGTCAGAGGATCTATCTTCTTCACACCATCAAGCATGTTTCAAATTCCCTAAGCAATGCAATTTATAGTTTTTTCTTTCCTTTCAGTTGTAATAGTAATGGTAATACATAGTCTAAGCGCTCAGTTTCCTGTTCAGTTGTTATTTCCTCTAATGTAAGCCTATGGCACAACCGTTTGGGGCATTTTCCTCTTAGTAATATGAAAAATATTCCCTCGATTTCTTGTTCATCTTCTTTCAGTTTTTTAAACTCTTGTGAAATTTGTGCAAAAGCAAGGCAGGTTAAGCTTCCTTTTCAACCCAACAGTATCACTTCTAATGAGGTTTTTGAACTCATTCATATAGACACATGGGGACCCTATAAATCACTCACTCATTATGGATTTAAATATTTCCCCACTATAGTTGATGACTATAGTAGAGGGACCTGAACTTTTCTCATTTCCACTAAGTCAAATGCTTTTTTTATACTTAAAAGGTTTCTAGCCATGACAGGAAGACAATTTGGAAAGAAAGTAAAGAAAATCAAATCAGACAATGCCCTAGAGCTTGGAAGTAGTTTGGAGACTTCAGCTTTATTATCCTCTCAAGGAATTATACACCAAACTACTTGTGTTTATACCCCCACAACAAAATAGAATAGTGGAGAGAAAATACAAACACTTATTGGAAACTTGTAGGGCACTATTTTTTCAATCCACTTTTTGGGGAGAGTGCTTACTCACAGCCACCTACCTAACTAACATATTTCCTTCTAAGGTACTACAACTCAAAACCCCTTATGAGATTCTGTTTGGACACCCTCATGTCTATGATTCCCTCAGAAGTTTTGGGTGTCTCGCCTATGCTTGCACAATATCACCTCATAGATCTAAACTTGAGCCTAGGTCTATTTTTTGTGTGTTTCTTGGTTACCCTATGGGGAAGAAGGGGTATAAACTTCTTAACTTGAAAAATATGAAGATTTTTGTGTCAATGGATGTCAAGTTTCATGAAACATCTTTCATTATCTTCTACTTTAGAAAACCAACATTTTTCCCGATATATTCCCTTCCACCCACAGACCTAGTTTCTACCTCTAAGTCACTTGACACCACTCTACTAAGCTCACTTTTCAAGTCTCTTTCCAGGTCTCTCTCACCTCTTCCCACTTTCTCTTCTCCTCCATCAGTTTTTCCCTAATATCATCTGCATTCTTCTTCACCATTTCCAGTTTTTGATTCTACCCCCACCATTTCAATCCCTCCAATAAGGAAATCTACTAGAACTCACAAAATACCAGCCTACCTAAATGATTATGTCTGCAATTCTGTTTTTCTCATTGATATCACTAGTTCTTGTTTTTCTGCCCCAATTGACCATATTATTCTCCCTTTCACTACCCTTTCTCCAACAGACCAATCCTTTCTCAACTCCATTTCCTATATATCGAAACCTACTTCCTATTTTTAGGTTGCACTACATCCAGGTTGGCAAAAGGCTATGGCCAAAGAGTTTGAGGCACTTGAAGCCAACAAAACCTAGGAGGTTGTTCTTTTGCCTACAAGGAAGAAGGCTCTTCCCTGTAAATGGGTCTATAAGATGAAGTATAGGTCTGATGGTTCTTTGGAAAAATTAAAGGCTCATTTGGTTATCAGAGGTGATACACAAGGGGAGGGGATAGATTTTACAAAGGCTTTTGCCTCGTTGTCAAGATGAAAACTGTCAGGTGCCTCCTAGCCATAGCAGTTAAGAAATGATGGGATGTTTCACAATTAGATGTGAATAATGCATTCCTACATGGTGACTTGCAGAAAAAAGTTTTCATGAAGTTCTCGGCAAGAATGTCACCACCCTCCCAAAATCATGTTTGCCTTCTAAAACAATTCCTCTATGGACTGCAGCAAGCCTCTAGGAAATGGTATGTTCGACTCACAACATCCCTCAATTTCAAAATCTATTCCCTTTATCTCAATGACTACTCACTCTTTTACAAGAAGCTAGACGGCATAGTTACTATCATTGCCGTTTATGTTGATGATATTTTGATAATAGGGGATGATCTTAATGAGCAAACATAGTTAAAATTGTTCTTAGACTCTGAATTCAAGATTAAAGACCTTGGTCAAGCACATTACTTTTTTGGTATGGAAATACTACGAGAAAATCATGGCTTAATCTTGACTCAGAAGCGTTATACCTTGCATTTATTATCTGAATTTGCATGTCTAGACTTGAGGCCAGCTTCTTCTCTGCTTAATCCGACTCATAAGCTGTGTTCTAATGAAGGTCTTTTTCTCCAGGATCCAACCTTTTACGGGGCGTTTATTGGGCAAGCTTAATTTTCTCACCCATACGCGGCCAGATCTCTCCTTTGCCGTTCAACACCTAAGCCAATTTATGCAGGCTCCTTGTCAACACCCTTTGGACGCTGCTTACCATTATCTTAGGTATATTCTCCGCGACCCAGATTTAGGTGTCACGACCCGTTTCCGGGTTGTGATGGCGCCTGTCGTGGAACCAGGCTAGCCAACCGTTACAAAAATACTCAATTCATTTGCTAGAGAAATTTACTCATCATTGGCTCAATTCATAGAAACACGGACATTTTTAATCATTTGAAACAGTCTAACAAAAGAAATAAGCTCCAACAATCAACCTAGGACCTGGAGTCACGTAGTCATGAGCTACTAACATCAATACAACTGAGAATAATAATACTGAAGTTTTAAGTTTCCAATTTCTATTACAGAAGGGAAAAATAGGGAAAAGAGGGACGGGACAGCGAATGCCAGCTGCTACCTCGTCGGCTCTGAGAGAATAGCTGCTATCACCGCTCCGCGCCAAATCTCGGTGCACCTGGATCTGCACACACAGTGTGCAGGTAAGTAACGAAAACAACCTACGGTCTGAGGAAGTAGTGACGAACTCAACCTCCGTAAATCACAGCTCGAAAAATAAATATTTCATAAATAACCGAGAATAGCAGTGACAATATCCGTAAATAACAATTATATGCCATGTATGTATCATGCAACTCTCACAGGTAGTCCTCTCGGTACACATAATTGGCCATTGGCCCAGGGAAATCCATCCCGTAACATGTACGACGTGGTGACTCAGTCACTAAGTACCGAGGGAGCAGGCCAATTCAGCCTTTCGGAGAAATCCATCTCCGGGATATCATACTCATCCATAATCTGTACCAGGGAAATCCATCCCTCCATATCTCATAAACAGTATCTGTGCCAGGGAAATACATCCCTCTATATCTCATGTCTCGGACAAATCCATATCCAGGGAAATCCATCCCTCACTATCTGTGCGCTCACTGGGGGTGTAAAGACTCCGGAGAGGCCGCCAAGGATATGGCCCAAGCGCTA
>MDKH01047532.1:0-19972 GCA_005239495.1 Nicotiana undulata
GAAGAAGATAGTTGAAAGAGTGAAAATCCCGTAATGAAATATTTTGGGTTTTGTAAAAAAATGACTGGGATTTACCCTGTGCGTTCGCAGCACATGCACTGCGTTCGCACAGTGTACCTAAAATGCTCTCCGCGATCGCGGGACCCCGGACGCGTTCGCACATCCTAAAACCCCCCAGCCCCCCCACGACTCTCCTAACCTTGTGCGTTCGCGACCACCCTGGTGCATTCGCGCAGGAACCCCTGCCCCCTCTCCGCGATTGCGACCTAAATGGTGCGATCGCACTGACCACTTTGGACGCCTGACCCCCGACCCCACGCTTACTCTATGCGATCGCATGGACTCTAGTGCGTTCACATAGAGTAGTTTTCCAAATACCAAAAAAATAGCAAAACACCAGATTTTTCTATCATTTTAGCACCCGACGCCTACCCGATACTCACCCGAGCCCTCAGGACTCAAAACCAAAAATATACACGACTCCCAAATCATCCTACGGACTTATTCAAGTACTAAAACCACCGAAATAACATCAAAATCAATTAATTAAACTCAAATTTCCATATAATTTCCTCAAAACTTCATAAAGCTCAAATATTCCATTTTCGATCCGAAACACGTCAAATCAAGTACGTTTTACACCAAACTTTACAGATAACTCATATAACACATATTAAACTTGTTCCGAGCTCCGAAACCCTAATACGGGCCCGGTAACACAGATTTCGCATCAAAGTTCATTTTCAAAAGTCTTTATTATTTTCAGAAAATAATTTTCTTTAAAAATTTATTTCTCGGACTTGGGACCTCGGAATTCAATTCCGGACATACGCCCAAGTCCCATATTTTCCTACGGACCCTTCGGGACCGTCAAAACATGGATCCGGTCCGTTTACCAAAAATGTTGACCAAAGTCAACTCTATTCAATTAATTATCATAAATTCAACTGTTTAACATATTTCCACATAAAGGCTTCCCGGCTACGCGCCCGGGATGTGCACACACATCGATGTGAGATTAACGGAGGCTTTCGGGGCCTCGGAACACAGTTTTAGCTAAATTTACACAGGATGACCTTTTGGGTCATCACAATTACGCCTTTAATTATTCCTTACCATGTAAATCTTCCTAATGGATACAATGTGAATCTAATCAACAACTGCATCGGATAACGTTATTCACTGCTACTTCTTGTCCGTTGCACATGTCACATGCCCCTTATCTGAAGATGCCTCTAGATCTTGGTAAATAGGAGGACGACCTGAACAACTTCACTTGGGTGCAATCATCAGATTCTTCAATTTTTCTAGTTCTAATTCATGCAACACTGTTCTTGTATGCCCCGTAGTTGAATCTTGCAAATATTTTTTTCCTTCTAGTTCTAAGAATGTTTCCAGTACTAGTTCCTCCTTGTACGATAATTCTGCTATGATTTTTATTTGGCATAAAAAATTGACACATTTCTTTTGCAAATATGAGACATATTTCTGTTTTGTCTTCTTCCCTTTCTCCAAGGCAATCTTTTTCTTGTTCTGTTTGTCATATGGCTAGACAAACTGTCATGACTCAAAATCTACAAGGTCGTGATGGCACCTATCATGAAACTAGGCAAGCCTAAATCCAACATTTTTCTTTCAATTTCATAAAAAAATCCTTTAGACTTTTAATAGTGAAATGAGTAAACATAAATAAAAGCCCATTTAAAAATATAAATTATCCAAAATGCGAACAACTATCCCAAACCGGGGCGTCACTAAGTACATGAACATCTACAAAATACTGGACATAGTCCACAAATGTCTATAAACTAAAACATCAAAGTTAAATAAATTGAGGAAGAGAAGATCGAGGTCCGCGAATGCGATGCAGCTACCTCAACAGTTCTGAACTCCAACGTGGAGAATCAGCAGCCGCCGACGCATCCCGAAGTGCTTGGATATGCACACAAGGTGCAGGGAGTAACGTGAATACACCAAATCAGTAAGTAACAGGTCCAAACTATGGACTGAATATAGTAGCGAACTTAGAAATAATAGATATATAAAGGAACTAAGTACGCAGAAACGTAGGCATGATTTCAATTCAAATATACAGTGTAAGACAATAAAGTAAATGCAGATCTGAACTATACATGGTATATAACTCAGTGTACTCTACATGCTGATGCATAAACTGTATGAATTGAACCATATGATCCCTCCCTCTCAAGTGCTCAATCATTCGGTACTGTATATGGCAATCTGGCCCAGAGAAATCTATACTGGAACATATATACAATGCTGACTGATAGTCACCCAGTACCGAGGACAAAAAGGGCAGTCCAGCCCTATGGAGAAATCCATATCTAGGTATCAAGTACTTCGGAAAAATCCATGTCCAGGGTAACCCATCCCTCAATAATATCATCCGCGCTCACTGGGGTGTGTTATAGACTCCGAAGGGCTCCTACAGCCCAAGCGCTATCAAAATCATCAATATAACCGTTGTGGCATGCATCTCGATCCCATAACTGTCACTTATAATAGGCCCTCGACCTCACTCGGTCATCAACCTCTCCAGTCTCACCACAGGCCCACAATGTCATGAAAACAACCCAGACAAATGATATGATAAATCAATAAATTACCGAGACTGAGATATGATGTAAAGATGCATGATCATAACTAAGTATGAAATAATAAATGAAATTAATGAGATGACAGTAATAAATGACCACTAAGGGTCCACAATACTGGCACAAAGCCTAAAATATGATATCTAGCATGGTTTACAACTCAACTAGTTCATCACATGACGAAACATGTATAGTAACAGGATATAGTCATTTAACGGTGCCGTGGAATCGTCCAGGACACAATTATCACGGTGCACGCTCGCTCGCCCGCCACTTGGCATGTGCATCACCTCAATACTAATCACATAACACATAGTTTGGGGTTTCAAACCCTCGAACCAAGTTTGGAAGCGTTACTTACCTCAAGCCAAGCCAAATCCTCCGCTACACCGTTTCCCCTCGATTCGGCCTCCAAATACTCCAAATCTATTCACAACTAGTACAATACAATCAATATATGCTAAGGAAACGAATTCCACAAGAAAAACTACAAAATTAGGGCAAACACCCGAAATTGGTTCAAACCCGGCCCCTGGGCCCACGTCTCCAAATCCGACAAAAATTACAAAACTAGAGTGCCCATTCACTAACGAGTCTAACCATACCAAATTTATTAAAATCCGACCTCATTTGGTCCCTCAAATTCCCAAATCAAACTCTCCAAAATCCCAAGCACTAACCCTCATTTTCACCCCTAATTTCCACTAATTACATGATTAAACATCGGGAAATAATCATAAACATGAGTATTAGGGCTCAAAAATCTTACCTCAATGAAAACTCCCTTGAATCCCTCTTCAAATCACTCCCATAAGCTCCTCCAAAACCGACTAAAAATGGTGAATAATGGACCAAAATTTGCGAAGTATGCTATTTATACTTTCTGCCCAGGCTTTCCGCACTTGCGGCCTCTTTCCAGCGCCTCTGGTACCGCGCCTACGGTCAAATATCTCTCACCTGCGAGGACCACTTAAATCTTCGAGTCCCGCACCTGCGCCCCAATTCTTGCACCTTCGGGCTCGCAGATGCGGCCAAACCCTTTGCACTTGCGCTCCAGCCTTGGCCCTCCATTTCCGCATTTGTAGCTCCCCCAACTGCACCTACGACCTCTCACCTGTGGCTCTCAATCCGCATGTGTGGAAAACACCAGAAGTTTCAGAAACCAGCAAAAACAACAACTCTCAACACCAAAAATCAATCTCTTAACCACCCGAAGTGTAACGACCCGACCAGTCGTTTAGCGATTAGAAGTCATGAACAACTTCATTTCAGGTATATTGACTTGTGCGTATGGTCGGAATTGAAATTCAGGAAGATCGGAGTTGAATTGAAAGGAGAATATTCATTTTTGAAGCCTTAAGTTGGGAGAAACGACTCAGACTGGAATTTGGAGTAAACAACCTCAAAATTAGGATCTGAAGGTTCCAGCAGGTTTGTATGATGATTTCGGACTTGGGTGTATGTCCGGATCGAGGTTTGGAAAACCCGGGAGCGTTTCGGCGTATAATGTGGAAGTTAGCATCTTTGAAGGAATTTCCTAAGTTTGGCTTGAAGAGCATTTCAGAGATATTGACGTTTGTTTGGGATTTCTGAGTCTGGGAATAGCTCCATATGGTGATTCTGGAGTTGGGAGCGCGATCAGAAGTGAATTCGGATGTCCGAAAATCATTTTGAAGCCATTTGGCTAAAGATAGAAAATTGAAGGTTTTTGAAGAATTCGACCGGAAGTGGAAAATTTGATATCGGGGTCAGAATGCGATTCTGGAAGTTGGAGCAGGTCCGTAATGTTGAATATGACTTGTGTGCAAAATTTGGGGTAAATCGTATGTTATTTGACAGGTTTTGGCATCGGATGTGGAAGTCGAAATTTCTTAAGTCTTAAAGATTTGGATTTGAGCGCGATTCGTGATTTCGGCATTGTTTGATGTGATTTGAGGGCTCGAGCAAGTCCGTGTTATATTTTGGGACAGGTTGGTGTGATTGGACGGGGTCCCTAGGGCCTCGGGGGGATTCCGGGTGGTTAACGGATCAAAGTTGAAGTTGGGAAAAGGGCTGAAATTGCTGTCATCTGGTGTGACCGCACCTGCGAGGCTTTGGCCGCAGGTGCGGAGCCGCAGGAGCGGCCTTGGTGCTGCAGGAGCGAAGGTGGATAGGCTATACTGGAACCGTAGGTGCGAGGGAATTTCCGCACCTGCGAAGGCGCAGGTGCGGCGTTTGGATCGCAAGTGCGAAGTTTGGCTGGAGTCGAGGAAGCCGCAGGTGCGGGAGATTGAGCGCACCTGCGGAAGCGCAGGTGTGAGTAGAAGACCGCATGTGCGGAAAATGACCTGGGCAGATTGTTTTAAAAACCGAGAATGGTTGGTCATTTCTTCATTTCTTCTTTGGTTTGGGCGATTTTGGAGGAGCTTCAAGAGAGGATTTTCGCCATGAATCGCAAGGTAAGTAACTCCTTCATGTTCCTAAGTTAAATACAAGATTATTACATGGATTGAACATGAATTTTGGGAAAATATGGGGTTTTGGAGAAAACCTAGAAATTTGGTAAAAGTGGATTTTAGCCACGAGTTGAGCATGAATATTTGAGTAAATTGTATAATTGGACTAGTGAAGTTATGGGTAGAGTATATCTTCGAGAAATTTCGAAATCCGGGCACGTGGGCCCAAGGGAATTTTGGTCAATTCACTAAGCAGAGTTGGGAATTTGTATAGTTTGAATTGTTAACAAGTATTTGAGTATATTCTCATTAGTTTGCCGTTATTTGGCCAGTTTCGGAGCATTTTGCAACAATTCGAGTAGTCGGAAGGGCTTGGAGGCCGTTTATGTAATTTCAGGGCGAGGTAAGTCTCCTTTCTAACTTTGTGAGGGGGAATTGTCCCCTAGGTGAACTAAATAAATATATGAAATTACTTGCAGGGGCTACCTACGCGCGTGATGACGGGAGTCAGTGCGTAGCTACAGTTATACCATGTCCGGGTAGTCTAGGACCCACTAGCATGCCTTAATTGTTATACTTGTGATCCTATAAAAGATATTTGTCTGGTGATATTACCAAGTTAGGAATTGAATATTTGAAAGAACCTGAACTTACTTTCCTCAATCATTTTAAAAGAAAAATGGAATCTTCCTTGTATGATTGTGTTCCTGAGGAACCAGTGATGTTTTTAAAACCTTATTAAAACTTGGCAAAAGATTTTCCAGAAATGTTTTAAACTATATCTTCATGTTCACCTAAAGAGAATTTTATCACTTGAATTTGAGAAGCTGTCTTCCTGATGAAATATGAATCTATTGTGTGAATACGTGTACATATGAGCACCTGAGTCGCATGTATGATTCGCGAGCAGGCTAGCCGTATTTATTTATATGTATAACCGCGTCGCATGATCGATCTACGAGCGGGGTGAATAGATGCATCTATGGTTCGAGCCGTTCGACCCTCGGCAGTGCACAATTTATTATTGTTGGTCTGCGCCGTTCGACCCTCGGCAGTTGTTTGCATATGATAAATGCTACATACTTTCTATGATTTATGCTTGTTTATTAGTATAAAGAGTTATGAACTTTCCAGTCAAAAAGAATAAGAATTGATATGTAAGAATGTGAAGTAAGTCTATGCTTCTTACTCCTGATTATTATTTAATTGCCAAACTGAAATGACGAAAGTTTAAGGTGCTAAATATGATTCAAATTGATATTTCTTATTCCCTGGTCATTATTAAATATGTCTATGATATCCATGCTTAGTGTCTCACTGAAATTATACTAGACTGACTTATAGCAAGTGTCAAGTCGACCACTCGTCACTACCTCTCTGAGGTTAGGCGGGATACTTACTGAGTACACGTTGTTTTCGTACTCATACTACACTTGATGTGCATTTTTGTTGCACATGTACTATCATAGCAATAGGGATGACTTGGAGACTTAGGCGAGATGCATTACTCATAGACGACCCGCAGCCGACAGAGTCACCCTCTATGTACTGTATTTTTATTTCTAAATTACTTGTCCAATCTGTATTTCAGACAAGCTTTGTAGTAATTGTATAAACTCTTAGAATCTGCTCATGCACTTGTGACACCGGGTTCTGGGATATATGTATATGGGTTGTGTTTTTACATAAATGAACAGTTGTTTTTCCTACGAAATGGATTTCTATATAGATGTAATGTATAAAAATGAAAAGTAACGATTTCGAAAGTGCTAAAACAGGAAATTTCACTTCTATTAATTAATGATTGGCTTGCCCGACAGTGGTGTCCGGCGCCATCACGACCTCATGAATTTTGGGGCGTGACACGAAACACACCCGAGGCCCTCAGGACCTCAACCAATATTACCAACAAGTCACATATCAACATACGAACATAGTCAAACCTTCAGAACACTCAAAACAACATCAAAACACCAACTTACCCTCGGATTCAAGCCTAAAAACTTCTAAACTTCCAAATTCCGCAAACGACGCCGAAACCTACCAAACCTCGCCCGAGTAACCTCAATTTTTTGCACACACATCACAGATGACACTACGAACCTACTCCAACATCTGGAAATCCATTCTGACCCCGATATCAAATTTTCCACCGCCGACCAGAATCGCAAAATTTCCAACTTTCGCCAATTCAAGCCTAATTCTACCACGGACCTCCAAACTGCATTCCAGACACGCTTCTAAGTCCAAACTCACATAACGGAGCTAATCAAAACATAAAAATCCCAATCTTAGGCCTTTTACTTATAAGTCAACATCCGTTTGACTTTTCCAACTTAAACTTCTAAATAGGAGACTAAGTGTCTCATTCCACTCCGAAACCACCCCGTACCCGTACCAACAAACCCGATACAACACAATACAACCGAATAACACATAAAGAAGCAGAAATGGGGGAAACAAGGCTATAACTCTCAAAATGACTGGTCGGGTCGTTACATCCTCCCTCCTTAAACAAACGTTTGTCCTCGAACGAGTCTAGAAACATACATGGAGTCTCAAATAAACGTGGATATCTGCTCTACATCTCCCACTCGGTCTCCCAAGTGGCCTCCTCCACAGACTGACCTCTCCATTGCACCTTCACTGAAGCTATGTCCTTTGACCTCAACTTTCGAACCTGTCGATCCAAATAGCCACCGACTCCACATCATAAGTCATATCACCCTCCAACTGAACCGTGATGAATTCCAAAACATGGGACAGATCGCCAACATACTTCTAGAGCATGGAAACATGAAATACTGGATACACACTCGACAAGCTGGGCGGTAAGGCAAGCTTGTAAGCCACCTCCCCTATCCTCTGAAGCACCTCGAGAGGCCCGATGAACCGGGGGCTCAACTTTCCTCTCTTCCCAAACCTCATAACACCCTTCATGGGTGATACCTTTACCAAAACCTTCTCCCCAACCATGAAAGACACATCACGGACCTTCCTGTCAGCATAGGTGTTCTGCCTAAACTGCACCGTGCGAATCTGCTCCTAAATCAATTTCACCTTATCTAATGCATCATGGACCAAGTCTGTACCCAAGAGCCTAGCCTCACCCGGCTCAAACCACCCAACCGAAGATCTACACCTCCTCCCATATAAAGCCTTATACGGAGCCATCTGAATACTCGGCTGATAAATATTGTTATATGCAAACTCTACGAGTGGAAGAAACTGGTCCCATGAACCCCCAAAGTCAATGACACAAGCGCACAACATGTCCTCCAATATCTGAATTGTGTGCTTGGACTTCTCGTCTGTCTAAGGGTGAAAAGTTGTGCTCAACTCAACCTGAGTACCCAACTCTCGCTACACGGCCCTCCAAAACTGCGATGTAAACTGAGTACCTCTATTAGAAATGATGGAAACTGGGACACCATGCAGGCGAACAACCTCTCGGATATAAATCTCAGCCAAACGCTCTGAAGTATAAGTAGTACCAACAGGAATGAAGTGCGCGGACTTGGTCATTCGATCCATTATAACCCAAATAGCATCGAACTTCCTCGAAGTCCATGGGAGCCCAACTACAAAGTCCGTGGTGATCCGCTCCTACTTCCACTTCGGTGGACTCTAATATTTGAAACAATCCACCCGGTCTATGATGCTCATACTTAACTTGTTGACAGTTGAGACACTGAGCTACAAACCTAACTACATCCTTCTTCATCCGTCTCCACCAATAGTGTTGTCTCAAATCCTGATACATCTTCGTGACACCCGGATGGATGGAGTACCGCGAGTTGTGGGCCTCCTCAAGAATAAACTCCTGAAGCCCATCTACATTAGACACACATATCCGACCATGTATCCTTAACACGCCGTCATCACCAATAGTCACATCTCTGGCATCACCCCACCTGACCCTGTTCTGAAGAACGAGCAATTGGGGTCATCATACTGACGCTCCCTGATACGGTCATAAAGAGAAGACCTAGAGACACGCAAGCCAATACCCGACTAGGCTCCGAAATATCCAATCTCACAAGATCTCTGCTAACGAAAGATATGCCAAACTCCCCAAACTCTACGCCCGGTGACTCAAGGCGTCGGCCACTACATTGGACTTCCCCGGGTGGTACAATATAGTGATACCATAGTCTTTAAGTATCTCCAACCGCCTCCGCTAATGCAAATTAAGGTCCTTTTGTTTGAACAAATGTTTGAAACTCCGGTAATCAGTGTAGATCTCACAAGGAACACCATACAAATAATGACGCCAAATCTTCAAGGCGTGAACAATAGCTGCTAACTCGAGATCATGGACAATATAATTCTTCTCATGCACCTTTAGTTGTCTAGACGCGTAGGCAATCACCCTACCGTCCTACATCAACACGCTCTGAGGCCAATCCTCGAGGCATCACAATAGATAGTGTAAGACCCCGATCCTGTAGGCAATACTAATATTGGGACTGTAGTCAAAGCTGTTTTGAGCTTCTGAAAGCTCTCCTCACACTCCTCGGTCAACCTGAACGGAGAGTGCTTCAATAGATGAAAACCCATCTACAAAGCAACGGTAATACCCCGCCAAACCAAGGAAACTATGAATCTCTGTAACTGATGATGGTCTAGGCCAACTCTGCACTGCCTCCACCTTCTTCGAATCTACCTTGATCTCATCACAAGACACTACGTGACGCAAGAATGCCACTGAATCAATCCAGAATTCACACTTAGAAAAATTTGCATACAATATCTTCTCCCTCAAAGTCTGAAGCACGGTCCTCAGGTGCTGCTCATGATCTTCCCGAGACAGGGAATATACCAGAATGTCGTCAATAAACACAATGAAGAAATCAAAATAAGGCTGGAACACACCGTGCATCAAATGCATAAAAGCCGCTGGGGCATTAGTCAGCCCAAATAATATGACAAGAAACTCATAATGACCATATCTGGTCCTGAAAACAGTCTTCGGGATATCCGACTCCCGAATCTTCAACTGATGATAGCCAGAATGCAAGTCAATCTTGGAAAACACCCTGACACCCTGTAACTGATCAATCAAATCATCAATGCGAGGTAATGGATACCTGTTCTTCACTGTAATCTTGTTCAACTGGCGATAATCAATACACATACGCATAGAACCATCCTTTTTCTTCACAAACAAGACCGGAGCACCCAAGGTGATACACTGGGCCTGATGAAACCCTTATCAAGCAACTCCTGCAACTAGGGGTGTTCATGGTTCGGTTTGGGTCGATTTTTCCCAAAAAATAAATCAAACCAAGTAAGTCGGGTTTTCAAATATTGGAACCAAACCAAACAAATTAAGTCGATTTTTTATCGGATCGGTTTTTGTCGGTTTTTGTTGGTTTTTTGGTTTTTTCGGTTATTTATCGTTTTTTTCCTTAAATATGAGACATACACTACTAATCGCATGTTCCAGCGACTACATTTTCAATGTTACCGTACCAAACCAATTGATATTTGAGAAATCTACCATTTACCAAGATATATTGATGATAATTGACTCAAATAGTGATGAATAATTTAAGTACTCAATAAAAAATTGATTATTTTTAACATGAAATAAATTCTTGTACTTAGCAAAAGAAAAATACCAATCAAACTAGAAGGAAAATAATTAGATTATTATAATAGCAAAGAACTAGACTAAAAATATAAATGACTAATATGTACCATAAAATTTTAGAAACTTTATATAAAAATATACATAAATATAGGTGTAATAATAAATTCAAATAGCTACTTTTGTAGTCGGTTTGGTTCGTTTTTTTCGGTTATTTTTTTGATTAAAACCAAAACAAAATCAAATTTGATCGGTTTTTAAAATTTAAAACCAAAACCAAACCAAACCTAAAAAGTATTGGTTTT
Source organism: Nicotiana undulata (assembly GCA_005239495.1). NCBI lineage: Eukaryota > Viridiplantae > Streptophyta > Magnoliopsida > Solanales > Solanaceae > Nicotiana > Nicotiana undulata. The sequence continues at coordinate 10,949 of MDKH01047532.1, forward strand.
GTTGGTCGGTTTGGTTCGGTTTTTCGGGTTTTTATGAACACCCCTACCTGCAACTTCTGCTTCAACTCAGGAGGAGCCATACGGTAAGGAGGAATATATATGGGTTGAGTCTCAGCAACAAATCAATGCCAATGTCAATATCTCTATCGGGCGGCATGCCCGAAAGATCAGCTGGAAACACATCAGGGAAGTCTCTCACTACTGGGACTGACTCAACTGTAGGGGTATCAATATTGACATCTCTCGCATAGGCCAAATACGCGTAACACCCCTTCTCAATTCGTTGGGCATTAAGAAATGAAATGACCCTATGTGGAGTATACTCTAAGGTACCTCTCCACTCTAATCGTGGTAAGACTGGAATAGCCAACATCACGATCTTAGCGTGACAATCAAGAATAGCATAATGGGGCGACAACCAGTCCATGCCCAAGATAACATCAAAGTCTACCATACTGATAAATAATAAACCGGCTCTGGTCTCAAAACCATTAAGAGCAAACGACCGATATACGCGGTTCACAACAAGAGAATCTCCCACAAGAATAGATACATAGGCATAGGAACTAAAAGAATCCCGAGATACCCCCAAATGTGGAGAAAAACAAGAAGACACATATACGTAGAGCAGCCTGGGTCAAATCATATTGATGCATCCCTATGAAAGACAAGGACAATACATGTGATGACTGAATCTGAAGCGACAACCTCTAAATACCCACAGAGCGAAGAATAGGATGGCACTTCTCAAGAAAACACCGGGAATCATTCAAATCTAGTCCGCAGAAAATAGGTGGGTGGTACTTCTTGTACCTCTAAAGTCTGAGCTGATCTTCCTCAGAAGCAGCTACTCTGGTCTCATGCTGAACCGGATCCACTGGGGGAATAAGAATAAACTCTGGGGCCTGATTGTCATGCCCCAAAATCAAGGGACGAGACTGGAGCCTAACCGGGTCAACCCAGTCAAGCGGACCTGGATTGCCTTTCCTTCCCAACATATTACCTCGCGTTCATAACATACATTATTTCATGTGAGTTAACCGATTTTAGTTTCAAAGTACATCTTACAACATATCTCCATTGTTTCCTCTTTTAACATTTCAACGATTGATATTCAAACATACATAATACATAAATAACTTTCCAACATGATCCACGGTTCCGAGTACGTACTGTTACTACCCAAAAATACATATATACACCCACATCATGTCTACGGAGCCTCTACGAATACTAGGGATTTTACATAACTTTCCGGTAACAAGGACCCGACTATACCTTTACAACATAAAAAAAAGAGGGTGGTATGATCCACACACGGCCCCGAGGAGAAGAGGGGCTCACCACAACTGCTGCAGAGATGAAGAGGAGGTACCACTAACGGCGGGCTGAGCTACCTGCTATGGAACCACCTACATCCATATAAAAGATGTAGCGCCCCCGGCAAAAGGGACGTTAGTACTGTGGAATAGTACTAGTATGTATGAACAAACTTTATCCCAAGTACAATCAACCAATATACAGATAAGAAAAGGACAGCAATAGGACCAATAATCAAAACACACGGAAAGAGACAATCAAAGTCAACAATTTTACAATCTCTCCTTTTTCCCTTTCCAACACCACCACATTCACGAGTTTCATCAATTTCATATCAATAGTGATAAAGATCACTTTTCCACCCTTATTACCTCAGCCACCCTTATTACCTCGGCCACCATTATCACCACAACCCACACTTAATTATTTCGTGTTGCGGCGCGCAACCCGACCTCACCTGACAATTTATATTTCAACCTTATCACCATAACCCACACCTTATTACTTCGTGTTGCGGCGCGCAACCCGACCCCGCCTGACAATTTATATTTCAAAAACAACACCGCAATAATTTCATCACAACAACAACAACAACAACAACAACAACAAACAATTTTATTATAAGAACTTTCCTTCCAAGGGTTCCAAATTCAACAACAACACCAAACAATTTCATCACATGGGCCTTCCTTTCAAGGATCACAAATTCACATTTAACAATTCATCTACATGAGCTCAAGGCATCCCAAACTTTCATCAAGCAGCAATTTATGCACAAGGTGTTACTGTAACCATTCAATTTATTTACAATGCTTCATATCAATAACTTTAAACAACTACCATCTTTGCACATAGTAAAGTAGGCATGCCAAGTCACAATTCAAAATCTCATCTAACACAGGGGGGTAGCAATCAACTAGACAATCAATTCACATATTTTCATATAAGTACACATACCGTATGCTTGCCACAACAAGAGGGATTTTACAAGAGTTAAAGTTAGCCATACATACCTCAAGGAGCTCTTCCTTAAGTTTATACAATACACCAACACCTCCAGCCATAACAATCTATAAGGATATAGCGGAAATCGATTAATAATTAGGAAGATTACCCATGGTGTAACTCTCTTAGGAATTTCATCAAACATCTAACATGTGAAGTAGACTACAAGGTTTAGAAATGGTAATTTCTTCTTCCCTCAACCAATTCTAACATGAACTACCCAAATTAGTTATTTAACATCACATACTACAACTTAGTCCTACATGAATGGCCTATTTCTAACCCCCACCACATATTTGAACCCTTAACCTTTTGCATGGAATTTTTGGAAGTAGGACTTACCCGGATGGAGGACAATCTATGATTATCTTTCTTTATTCTTGAAGACTTGAGCAAGATTTGGATGATTATGAAGTTAGGCCCCTTATTTCTCTCTCTATATGCTCTCATTTCTCTCTAAAATCAGTAGATAATGACCCCCAAATGAAGCCCTTAAACCTATTTATGAAAATGGGGTCGGGTTATAAAAATTGAAAAAACAAGTCTTTGGAACAGGGTCTGCGATCGCAAAATGGATCGCGGAACAAAAATGCTGGCCGCAGAATGCATCGCGAAATAGGTGCCCAAAACTGGGCTACACTGGCCCATTCTGCGACAGATCTGTGATCGCAGAGTCAACAATGCGACCAAAAATGCGATCGCAGATTTGACACAGGACCACACTTTTTCAGCCTTTGGTAATTTGACCATAACTTTGCGTAGGAATGTCCAAAGGACGAACGGTTTGAAGAGTTGGAAACTAGACTCGAAGACCTTTCATTTGATAGGTTATTCATCACATAATACTTTATACATAATTAGATATGCTTCTTCAAAGTGTGTACTAGTGCAAATACCTTTGGAATTTTAGCCTATTATGGAATTCTCCCATTTGGCCTAGGCTTAGGCTTCCCCTTGGACCTCACATCACTTATTATATGACTCATACACGTATTCACCACATCCAATTCATTTACATCATATTTAAGCACATAAAATATTACAATTAGTCTACCTGGCACCCTGAATCCTATATTGCTTAGCAAAATTTTCCGGGGCCTTACATTCTTCTCCGCTTAGGATCATTCGTCCTCGAATGAGAGGTAGAGCCTGACCCAAATACCTAGCATAACATATCTCTTTTCTATCCTACCTTAAGTCCCTAAATTTTGACTAACTCCCAAATATTTCAGAAATTTCGACAACATCTTTGTAACTAGGCCTATGCTCCTGTCAGAGAACTACCAAAACCATCTTTAAAACTCATCAATAACTCGACAAAGCACCACAATGTATATACCCATAACACTAATCTCAACATCACAAGAACTACATTACCATAAAGACACATGAACATGGACTGCACATTTTTAGATCATAACACCTATATGGTACCTTTCAAGTCAAAACTAATTGATATACAATCAAGCAAAAAAATATATTTTCCTTCCACGACACTTTCAGCCTTCAAGGTGGCCTCCTCAACTTACAAGCTCTGCCATAACACATTCACGGAAATAATATCAACTCCCAAACATACATAACAAGGATGACATAGAGACACCTCGCATGAGTTAACTATCCATTAACTTTACCTTTAATGATTCCCACTGTACAATTTACATTCTACCGGACATTACAATTCATGGTAACAACAACAACCCACAATTCCATCACATGGCATCATACCATCAAGAATATCATTTCATAGTAACCAAACAATCATGTGTTCATAATAGTCCCTACCAGCCATTAATGTAATCACGAAGGTGTTCATCAACAAGAATTTAATTTAATTTCAATCAACAATCCATATGAAGTGAAGCCACGATGATTCTTGCCAATAATGCATCATATAGGATATTACCATGATCATATAGTTCAATCAAATCAATTCACACCCTTCTTTTATCACTACCTTCTTAGACATAAACATATGAAAACACAAAGTACATGAGGAACAGTTACGGGGAACATCATACTCCTAGTGCAACCTAATGGGGAAAATGCTCTTATGTACCCTTCATTATTAATTCACATAAAATCTATAGGGAAATTTTTTGAGAATAACCGATTTACCTTCCTGAATTCTAAATCTCTATGCGAACACCCAAACTAAACTCGTGGTGACCTTCATGATTTCTCTAAGATGTGCCATAGTAAATTGACCATAAAATTATCTACTGAATATATGAGATCACAGGGTGACTTTGACACATTTGAACTTTCAATACCAAAATAGGCCAAATACAGTGAGGAGCAACAGAGTTCAAGATTGGGCTGGAATTATTCAGGAATCCATTAATGTGCTGAGCAGAGTATTTTATGAGGTTATATGATAAGAGACACAATGATATATAATAACGATGCCGACATGGTTTAATCCAGGTGACTACATCAATTATCAGATAAGTGAAGCATAGTGGTAACTATTATTCTTAGATAAGGTGGATACCATGTATGTGAACTTGAGACTTTAAAGAACTGATCAAGTAGGATACACCAGCTGTGTCTCTGAGTGTAAGGTAAATAGTTGAGCTCAAATGGTAAGACTCTTGCAACATGGGTGTGATTGAGGCCGCAAATGAAATACATGGAATTTGATTTCACTCCTAACAATAAGCGACACAAGGACTCTATGCCACAAGCGCATGAGGATGGAAAAGAAGTCATCTACTTATGAGGTTATCATAATTCGAACAATCTACCCCTTCCCAATGCGGTGGAATGCTAGAGGTAGCAAAATTTCCCATACATGATCATGACGTTGTCAATACTACTAGAAGCCGAGTGAGCAGAAAGTCACATAACCTCATCAAATTCTACCCATTTAAGACTTTTGAAAAGGTGACATACTCTGATTCGAAATCATGGCAATTTAAGCTTGAACTTCAAGGAAAATCATTACTTTTGGAACCCATGATACATGCCCTCGTAGCCCTAGAAAATCATCAACAATGGTGAGAAAGTACTCGAAATCATTACGAGCTAGTGTAGAATAAGGCCTCAAAGTGACCATATGAATAATTATGAAAGGGTGAGAAGTCTTGATGCACTTATCGAAGAAGAGTAACCCAAGTTACCTAGTCGCATGGACACGTAGAGCAGGTAGATGATCGTTTTGGAGAAAATCTCACAAGGGGTGCGAGCAATATCTTTTTATCATAACAAAAGGAACATACCCCGACCCTCGATGCCATAAGGCATGAAATTAGATTCACAAGGAGAGTTACCAGATGAAAATAGATAGTAAGGCAGCACAACTAAGAACACCATTTGGAATCAACAAGCTTAAACAGAGTTGAAGACATTTAGAAGTCTGTAGTAAGGGGAAATTTGCCCACTCCCAAGGCGCTTGTAGAGTACATAAAAGTGAGGTTAATTAAATCAGATCATATAGTTGGATAACTAGTTGAGAAATTGAGATAATATCGCATTGAAGATTACGGGTAACCAACACATGATGCAAGACAAATGAAAAGAAAGTGAGGGAGCTTATAGAAGTGACCTTTACATTGTAACCACTAGGAAAGGTGATAATATAAAGGATTACGAGGACCTTTACGTTTTTGAAAGAAGATATCCGCATATATTCACATGATGTATAGCTCCAAAATTTAAAAATCCACTTATGTTTAGCAACTATGCTTCGCAACAAAGCACTACAACACACTTCTACACAACCAGTTATTACCAACCAAATTGGGAGATGCTATAAGGCTTGGCCGAGAGGAAGGCTTGACATATGAATGTGTTACTAGGTGTGTTTCTCCTTGGTGAACCCCAAAACTAAAAGGTGAGAGTTCGACTGGGAAGACGATTGTTATATTAGCACATGCATAGATGGTTCAGAAATTACGGCATGTTATCAACCCTTGATGAACTTGAAATGAAGTGGGAACCCATGTAATTTGTGGCATTTATTAATCTATTGACCATATATCTAGAAGTATTTTAAAATTGGAGCTGCTCCTTCTGGTTCAGAGTTCAACCTTTAACGATAGTGCTTCTAAGGGAATATGATTGAGAAGGGATAGTATAATCGATAATAAATGAAGCAGGCTCGTAGTTAAAGTAAGAGGATGGATTGACTTGCCCCCGCCACCTATAATCCCATATCCTTGTTTAGTTATGTCAGAATAATGAAAACTCCAGTAATATCAGAGGACCGAAAACTAGTTAGCTAGAAAATAAAGGTATTGTTACATCTATCCCATTTTCTGGATTCAGCGAAATTGGTACAGAATTAGGGTGGATCACCATTTATAAAAGAAATTGTATTTCTAGATACTAGGGACAAAATTATACTCTTTCTTCATCCCTCGAAATTGAAACTGAGAAATGGGTCAACAACTAGAAGAAAGTCGGGTATGTCGGATGAACTAACAAAAAGGGAACTTGAGGTTTTAGGAGTAAACTTAATAGCTTCACGGCTAGGGGAGCCACTACAAACATCAAAATCAGTTGGATTCGTAGCAATATGGAGCAATTAACATATAACGACACTTAAACAAGTATTATGCAATCCAAAGGAGGAGCGAAAATGCTCGTCTGCCTTATAACCAAAAGAAGAACAACCTTCAAGAATAAGATGAGCAACAAGAGTAAGTAGCACGATCCAGCTACATGGAGGCTCGACGGACCCTAGCTTCGATGGAGATTTAATAATGTTTAAAAGTAAGTGAGCAGACCAAATTCAGAAAATAACCTGTCGGAGAAGAGGGAGATTCTCGCCAAGCAAATAAAAATCTAGCCGATTCCGACCACTAGGCCAAAATGGAAGCCTCAACAAAGATAAAGCGAGGGCACTATAGATCTCGATGTCATAAGAGATTGCATATAAGGAAATTTGCGGTGAGGCGGATTCACGAAATATTGGATCTCGTTCAAAGAGTAGGTGCATGCAATGGTTTGTGACTCAACGTTTATTAAGGCCATGCCAATGAAAGTTCTTCAATATGGATGTACATATACAATCAAGAGTACGTTGGTACCATACCGATATACTATAGGGTTTGGTGGTGCAAGGACATCAATAGGGACAAGGGCACTCCCATCTTAACGATAGGTTCTACCAATCTCTCCACAGCTCAATACATTCTCCTAACAAGCCCTTGGGCAGTCTCTTCGGACTCAATGGTGGGATCATTCCCTCCTCATGGCTTCAAACACGCGGATTATGGTATCATGGTTACTCATTTTGAGAGTAAGGTTTGGATAGAAAACTAACTCCCTAACTTGAGCTCTATCGCTTGATTGGAGTATCAAAGAAGGGTGAAATTCCTAAATGTCCATGTAGCCCCCTAATTATAGATGTGGTCGACAACACACCGATAAGAAGGGCTCTACAAAACACGGCTCCGAGACATCCTAGGACACTTTTAAAACCTTAGGCTCTGATACCAAGTTTGCCATGCCCCAAAATCGAGGGACGAAAACGGCGCCTAACCGGGTGAACCCATTCCAGCGGACCTGGATTGCCTTTCCTGCCCAACGTATTACCTCGGGTTCATAACATACATTATTTCATATGAGTTAGCCAATTTTAGTTTCAAAGTACATCTTACAACATATCTCCATTGTTTCCTCTTTTAACATTTCAAAGATTGATATTCAAACATACATAATACATACATAACTTTCCAACATGATTCACGGTTCCGAGTACGTACTATTACTACCCAAAAATACATATATACACCCATATCATGTCTACGGAGCCTCTACGAATACTAGAGATTTTACATAACTTGCCGGTAACAAGGCCCCGATTATACCTTTACAATATAAACAAAAGAGGGTGGTATGATCCACACACGGCCCCGAGGAGAAGAGGGGCTCACCACAACTGCTGCAGAGATGAAGATGAGGTACCACTAACGGCGGGCGGAGCTACCTGCTATGGAACCACCTACATCCACATAAAAGATGTAGTGCCCTTGGCAAAAGGGACATTAGTACTGTGGAATAGTACTAGTATGTATGAACAAACTTTATCCCAAGTACAATCAACCAATATACAGATAAGAAAAGGACAACAATAGGACCAATAATCAAAACACACGGAAAGAGACAATCAAAGTCAACAATTTTACAATCTCTCCTTTTTCCCTTTCCAACACCACCACATTCACGAGTTTCATCAATTTCATATAAATAGTGATAAAGATCACTTTTCCACCCTTGTTACCTCGGCCACCCTTATTACCTCGGCTACCCTTATCACCACAACCCACACCTTATTACTTTGTGTTGCGGCGCGCAACCCATCCCCGCCTGACAATTTATATTTCAACCTTATCACCACAACCCACACCTTATTACTTCGTGTTGCGGCGCGCAACCCGACCCCGCCTGACAATTTATATTTCAAAAACAACACCACCAATAATTCCATCACAACAACAACAACAACAACAAACAATTTCATTATAAGAACTTTCCTTTCAAGGGTTCCAAATTCAACAACAACACCAAACAATTTCATCACATGGGCCTTCCTTTCAAGGATCACAAATTCACATTTAACAATTCATTTACTTGGGCTCAAGGCATCTCAAACTTTCATCAAGTAGCAGTTATGCACAAGGTGTTACTGTAACCGTTCAACTTATTTACAATGCTTCATATCAATAACTTTAAACAACTACCATCTTTGCA